>JAAGAY010014408.1:0-105891 GCA_011801015.1 Ardeotis arabs
AATTCTTAAAAAAAAAAAAAAAAAAAAAAAATTCCAAGAATTTCAAAGATTGTCATTCAGGCTACTGCTACATCCTGTTCTGCAAAGGGGAGCATTAATCTTTTTAGGAATAATTTACCATAAAGAATGGAATAATATGACAATAACACAGTAGATTTTAATGATTTTTTTTTTTTTGCATATTCTCTTTATCTATCCTGCAGTATCATTATAAAGTGCATTCATAGCATTCACATACCACTTGCGGTGGTTTAGCCCTCGTCACCACAGTTTCTCGCTCACCCTCCCCCTACCCAGTTGGATGGGGGAGAGAAATTGGGAAGAAAGGAAAACTCGTGGATTGAGATTAAAACAGTTTACTAAAATGGCAAAGGAAAACTACAAAAATAACAGAATATAAGGATATTAACATATACAAAATATACAAAATGAATACTGTACGATTTGTCACCACATGATGTCTGAATGACCAACACAGCCCATCCCGAACAGCGATCACAGAAAAAACACGAGCAGCAAGCAAAGGAGGCGAGAGCAAGCCAGCAAGGTAGAGGGAACTATGCCAGCAAGCAAGCGAGACGAGAAGGTGGAATATGGATACCAAGGATGCCCGAATGGACGCCGGAATGGATGTCCCCTCCCGTGGGCAACCCTCACTTATATACTGAGCATGACATTTACGGCATTGAATACTCTCTTTGGCCAGTTTGAGTCAATTATTCTGTCTGTCTTTTGCCCAGCTTCCTGCATCTGCACATTAATGAGACTTTAACGAGACCTGGAAAGCCAGTGTCCTTGGTCTCATTAACAACAACTCGAGTGTTTTTATCAACATTCTTCACATATGAAATCCAAAACACACCAGCTACTGAGAGGAAAGTTAACTCTATCCCTGCCAAAACCAGGACACACTCTATTACTTATTTGTAAAAAAAGTTCAAAATAAAATATTAACTTTAAATTTGATTTTTTTTCTTTGGCCATCAGGTGATGAAAATGCAGACTGCAGTGGAAATTTAATGAATTAATTAAAGAAAAGGCTGCAAAGGTAATGCCTTTATGGAGGTATGCCACCAAATTTTGCTCTTAGAACAACTATATTCTCCTCTGCCATTGTCCTCCTACTGTATTGATTAACTACAATTAATATAAGAAATGTCATAAAGCAAAAGACACTAACAATGCAAATTGTACCTAACTCTACTCGAAGAACTTCATCAGTATTCACAGAAAGTTAACAGTATAGTTCACATTATGTTAAATATTTTGAGAAGCATGAAATTTAGCAAGGATGAATCTCACCCAATAAGATATAAAGATAGCAACTCAAGTTAACTAATGATTAAACATTGAAAGGTATTCATTAAACAGGCAGTTACATGTCGGCTTTATCTTGAAAAGTTTGATCTATAGCGTACTGTTAGAAAAATATCAATCCAGGTAATGTCTTTGTTTCTGTGTAGTCTATGATCCAGTGCTATATTCTTCCTCCTTCTAAGACTATGAACAACTTCCCCTTCCCCTACTATGCTCCAATTCTCTTGCAGTTCTGCTACCCAAAGGGTTTACTATTTCAAAATATTTACCAAATACAGTAGAACAGTGATTATGTCTCCTTGTTTTGGTTTGTACTAAGTTTTAATACGAAAATGATAAAACTAGAACTTTCAGAAGAATGCACCAGAATTAAGTGCTCCATCCGTAAACTTATTTTTTTTCTTCGATAGTACACAAAAAAAAAACCCCACTATTTCTGTCTACATCCCACTTCATTGTCAAGAACTTCTCAGTCTCAAAACAAACTATGCTTTAGTTGCCCTCTCTTGTGACAGAGATAATTCCTTTAGAAAGTGAGGTGGAGATTAACATCTCACAGTGGAATTTCCAAGTGGCTGAGTTACAAACTGTTTAATATGAAAAAAAACTCCAGAAGAAAAACTATTCACAGGGATAAGTCATTAGAGGATGAATATGGTCTGAACTAAAAAAAAATAAATATGTTGGTGCAACAAACAAATACAGCAGAGGGACAAGATCAAGATTGATTAAATCAAATTATTACAAAAACAAATGATAAGAAAATATGTAGGTTTTTGTTGTGGTTTAGCCCTGGTCACCACATAGTTTTTCGCTCACCCTCCTCCCCGCAAGTGGGATGGAGGAGAGAACTGGGAGAAAAGAAACTCATGGGTTGAGATGAAGACAGTTTACTAGAAGAGCAAAGGAAAATTACAATAATAACAAAATATAAGAATAATAAAAATATACATAATGGACAATGTACGTTTTCTCACCACTCGATGTCCCAATGGCCAATAGAGCCTGTCCCAAGCAGCGATCACGGAAACGAAACCAGGCAGCAAGCAAAGGAGCAAAAGGGAGAGAGTGAGAGAGACCCTTCCCGGGCAACCCCCACTTATACACTGAACGTGATATTTATGGCATGGAATACTCTCTTTGGCCAGTTTGGATCAGCTGTTCTTGCTATATCCCTTCCAGATTTCTGCAATTGCACATTAGCGAGAACTGGGAAGCTGGAAAGTATACTTGGTCTCTTTAACAATAACTAATAACATCAGTGTATTACCAACATTCTTCATATAGGAAATCCAAAACACATCTGCTACTGAGAGGAAAATTAACTTCATCCCTGCCAAAATCAGGACAGCTTTACAAGATTATTTATCTATATATATATAGAGAGAGAGAAAGCGCGGGAAGGAGAGCAGTATTAGTTGTATTAGAAGTATCTCATGTCCATGTGCTTTGCCAAACAACTGCAACACTTTTTAAATTTGAATGTTCATGGTTAGAGGAGATGTTTGAAATAGTGACTCAAATAGAAACTACTAAAAGAATTTTTTCAATAGTAGTGTTAGCTGATAACACTGTAATAAATCAGCAGAACAGTTTACTCAACACTTCTTTTGTTGAGAAGGAGAATCAAGAACACACTTTTTCTCTTTCTGTCACAGAGAATAAATATCCCATTTATTTCCTGAGCATTTCTGGAAGTGCCAGACACCTGTACTGTTTAGATCCAACATTAATCATTCCACCACCTGTGTGTCTTCTCATCTATGGTATCTTCCTCTGTTCAGTTCTAATCACTACTACCATTTCTTACAACAATAGGGAGCAAGCAGGAGTTGGCCTGACATTATTCTATTTCTCATGTAATTAGCAAAATGTTTTAATTTTTTTTTAAATTTATTTATCACTCATGCTTTGGACCATTCTTCTCACAGCTCTTGCAATCTGTTGCTTATACCAGAGATTTTTTTTTTTTTTTTTATGGCTTAATAGTAACAAGAGGTTTAGGAATGTTGCTAAAGTAATTTTTATGAATATAGATTATTAATAGTGTGCTCCTTTTCTCCTTAAGGCCACTCTCTGTTTCGTCTTTATGATGTCTAATAAATAGAATAGGAAAAAAAAATGGAGCTTTGTCCTTTTACATACTAAGTAATTGTAACTTTTCTGCCAAGAATTAATTAGCAGCAATGGGGACAATGTTCAGGTAATTTGGATAGCTGATAAAGCATTGGTTCAAGACTGCCCAGAGACAGCAGAGGACTAAGCTGTACTTTGTGATGCTTGGTTTTCTCCTATTGCAAACAGCAGTCAGTTATGTAAGCAAACAATATTTAACAGAGGAAAGAAAGAAAAAAGATTAAAAGGTAGACAGACAAGGTAACAAAATATATTTATTTCCTAAAATACAACCATCATTAACAGTTTTCTCCTCTGTTGATGTAATTCTGAGGCCATCTGGTTTCTTGCTTTCTCCAGCACTGACACTTGACTTACATATTTAGGTTGTCAAGTTTTGCTACAGTAGCCATGGATTTTTTGTGTTGTCTGTTAGTTTCCCTTTGCTGCCCATTCTCACACTACAGCTCCGCCAGCAGCTTTTGTTACCTCCAGCTCTCAGACAGACTACATGTATCACATGTAGTCATGTTTAACAGAAATTCTTAAATATCTTCTCGCACTTCATGGTATATTCATGACTTTTTGGCAAACTCTCCTGAGTTTCTTCAGGTTAAAACTTTTACAGTCTAGCTCCAGAAGCTGTTGCCTAGGATTGGAAAGACTGCTTTGCCAAGGCACAAATAGGAACAGTTAGATGGGATAGACTGCTGTGCACTCTGATATTCATAAAATACACATATTTTTGTGAGAGAAATGCTTCTCAAACATAATAAAACAAAAAGGCAATTATCTTGCCTTTCTCTATTGAATGTCAAAAGTCACCTTATTTTCCGGCTTCCTACTTTTCTTGGGAAGTAAATACCATGTGATTTACTCTTCCTTTAGGCCTCTGCTTCTAGGCTTACGTAAGGCTGCAACTGAATCCCAATATGGTATCTAAACATAACTCCGAGATTGCAATCCTGAGCAGTGTACTCCATGAAAAGATGTAGCAATGTGTAAGTTTTACCAAGACCACAGGACAGTAGGAGGCCTTTATTATATTCTGTACAAAATTAGATGACAGGTAAAAGTAACACAGCATTTGAAATGGTGAGAGGAACAGCAGGAGTGCTTTTGCTCATCAGAATGTTACTGATGCATTTACAATACCATTTGGGCCTACTTTAACTACAAGCTTTTTCAAAGAAAGTTCATATCCTTGGTACTTACACAGTAGCACTTCAGCTTGCTAATTCCTATAACATTGTTTAACTACATACTGAATGAAGTTAAGAGGTCTCAAAGTTAGAAATAACTCAAAACTATCTGAGCAATTAACTAGATTTTCTTTTATGTGTGAGGGAACATAAAACTTTGTTAATGCCTTGTTTTCACAGAGGGTTAAAGAATGTAATTCACCATGTTTTATTAATGAAGTCTCAGTGTACATCAGAGGACTTTGTAAAAATAAAGGGAAGCTTTTAAAATGTCACAATTACATATAATGATATAGGCTGATGAGAAAGCTGTTAAAGAAAGGCACTAGGGATAGCAGAATTGACAGTGCTTCTGAATCTCTCATCAGAGCTAAAAGCAACCAAGAATATTGATGCAAAATCAGAACATCCGTTGATTCTGTCTCCAGTTTCTGTATCTAGACTGCTCTTAATAAATGGTAACAGTGTAATTCTGAAAGTCAATGTATCAAAAATTAGGTCTTTGGAAAACATAATGAGAGAAAGACTTAATTTCTTTCTCAGGCATTTGGGAATCCTCAGGAAAGGAAATACAGAAGATGGAGGACTGAAAACACCAGAATGAGTTAAAAGAGGATGGATTAGCTTCATTGGGACTTTCTTCTTCATTTGTGTACCATTAGACTCACTGTTTTGTCTTGACCTTAGTTGATGATGAATGGGAAAATGGGAACAGGAAATTGCTCAACTAACCATAAGAATCAGACTAAGAAACATTAGGTTCTACTGTTGTCTTCCCTTATATATATGTGTTCCTCCCCATCTCCCAATGCCATTTTTCTTCTAGATTCTTTTCAGCTTGTGAGATTCCACTGAAAAATGAGATTAAATGACCCAACTAGTTTTCACGCAGGAAGATCAGCCGTATCATATCACAAACTGGGGAAATGAGCCGGAGACAAGCTGATGTACTATATGCCAGACCAAGGACTGTCAGCAGCAATTGTCTTATATCAGTGATGTTTTCCTCACCCATATCATCCTACTCTTCTTTTAAGCTTTTGTCTGTGTCTATGTATGTTGCACCAAAAACAGGAGGGAAAAGGTGACTATAGAGCTAATTATTTTCTCAGTACTATGAGGAGAATAGATGTTTTTCATTGTGATTATTTTTTAGTTAGGATTTCTTACTTTGTGTAATATAGTGGATAATTGTTCAAAAGTTAATAATTTACTGGTATATTTGTTGTATTTTTCTGTGAGAAGTATTCAAAAGCATAAAACTTGAATATTTGTTTCATTGAGCCACTGTACAGTGATGTCTTTCACCCTTTGTCTTTTTGAACACATTTTCTCCCTGTAAATAAACACAACCTCATTTAATCTCATAAGTATGTTTATCACTGAGTGAATGTCTGCCCAAGGCTTCACCCAATTCATCACTTTCAAGGCAAAAGAGGTTGTTCTTAACATCTAGTCTGACTGCCTCCACTTAATAGCTTTGTTTCACGTTCCAGCAGTAGTTTATTTCCCTGCTTTTTCTTCATCCTTATCCTTCCTGAGAATCACCTGATTTTTTTCTTCCTCAATGAGCTTTCAAGGATTTCAGTAACCTCAGGCCTCCACACATAACTTGGAAGACTTGTTCATCTTGCTATAACACAAACTAAGTCTCAGTACTACCAGTGGTCCATTCTACCTGCATGTTATGAAATCTTTAACAATTGTAAACTTTTCTGCACATGTATCTACTGATATTTCAATTTTGTTTGCTTATTTTTGAAGCAAAGTAGATCACTTATTCATAATATTTGTCGTAGTTTAGCCTTGCTCAGGACCGAGCTATGCAGACTCTCACTCACACCCCCCTCCACCCTCCAAGGGAATGAGGGAGAGAGAATATAACAAAAAGGTTCGAGGTTTGAGATAAGCACAGGGAGAGATCATTCAAGTTACCATTACTGGCAAAACAGACTCGACTTGAGGAAAACTATTTGTTTATTATTATTAATAAAACCAAAGCAGGATAAGGAGGAAGAAAACAAAGCAACTTCCTTGCACCTTTCCCTCTTCCCAGGCTTAACTTCATATCAATTATCTCTACGGTCAGTTCATCACATGTCGCTTTCTGCTGCTACTTTCTCCTCGGGGAAAGAACTCATAGAATTGTTTGAGTTCGAAGGGACCTTTAAAGGCCATCTAGTCCAACTCCCCTGCAAGGAGCAGGGACATCCCAAACCAGATCAGGTTTCTTACAGCCCTGTTCAACCTGGCCTTGAACGTTTCCAGGGATGGGGCATCTACCACTTCTTTGGGCAACCTGTTCCAGTGTTCCACCACCCTGTAAAAAAAAAAAAATTCTTATATCTATTCTGAATCTACTTCTTTCTATTTTAAGATCATTATCCCTTGTCCTATCACAACAGGCCCTGCTAAAGAGTTTCTCCTAATCTTTCTTATTGGCCCCCTTTAGGTACTGGAAGACTGCTATAATGTCTCCTCACATTCCTCCCCTGCTCTAGCATTGGGTCCAGCCCATGGGCTACAGTCTTTCATGAACTGCTCTGACGCAGTTCATCTTTTCCACAGGGTGCAGTCAGGAACAGGCTCCCCCAGCATGGGCTCTTCACGGGCCACAGCCTCCTTCAGGCATCTGCCTGGCCCAGCGTGAGCTCCTCCATGGGTTACAGGTGGATCTCTGCTCCTCCATGGACCTCCATGGGCTGCAGGGGGAACAACCTTCTTCACTATGGTCTTCACCACGGGGAATCTCTGCCAGGAGCACCATTACTCTTCCTCCTTCTTCTTCACTGACCTTGGCGTCTGCAGCCATTCCTCTCACAAGAAATTCTTCACAATCAGGCTCAGGCACATGCCTTTCAGGCTCTCTTCACATCTCCTCTCCACTTCTTGCAGCCAGGCTGGGCTGAGTCGGGCTCACATGGCTGCCTGGTGGCAGGCCAGAGGGTGAGGGCTGCAAGGCCTGCAAGGCTTTTGCCTCCCCATCTCTGCCTCTTGCTTCAGCTTATTCACTTCTTCCTCTTATTTTTTTTATATTTTCACCTTCTTAAATACGTTATCACAGAGGTGTTATCACTGAACATTCCATTACCAATTGGCTTGGCCCTAGCCAGCGGTGAGTCCACCCTAAACCCAACCAAGTCCACCGGACAAAGGGGAAACTTCTAGCAGCTTCTTGCAGAAGCTGCTGCCGTAGTGCCCCACCTTTACTAAACAAAACCAACACATATTCTTTGCTATTACTGTTAATATCAGCCAGTCTTTGTTCAGAGTCCAGTCTGTGTTGGGAAAGTTGTGTCTGGCGACTCATTTCATAGAATAGAATCATAGAATGGTTAGAGTTGGAAGGGACCTTCAAAGGTCATCTAGTCCAACCCCCCTGCAAGGAACAGGGACATCCCTGACTACATCAAGTTGCTCAGAGCCTCATCCAACCTGGCCTTGAATGTTTCAAGGGATGGGGCTTCCACCACCCCTCTGGGCAACCTGTTCCAGTGATCTACAACTCTCATGGTGAAAAATTCTTTCCTAATATCCGATCAAAATCTACCCCCCTCTATTTTAAAACCATTACCCCTAGTCCTATCACAACAGGCCCTACTGAATAGCCTCTCCCCATCTTTCTTGTAGGCCCCCCTGAGGTACTGGAAGACCGCTATCAGGTCTCCCTGGAGCCTTCTCTTCTCCAGGATGAACAGCCCCAGCTTTCTCAGCCTTTCTTCATAGGAGAGGTGCTCCATCCCTCTTATCATCTTTGTGGCCCTCCTCTGGACCTTCTCCAGCTAGTCCATGTCCTTCTTATGTTGGGGGCTCCAGAACTGGACACAGTACTCCAGGTGGGGTCTCACCAGGGCAGAGTAGAGGGGGAGAATCACCTCCCTCGACCTGCTGGCCACACTCCTCTTGATGCAGCCCAGGATGCGGTTGGCCTTCTGGGCCGCAAGGGCGCATTGCCGGTTCATGTTGAGCTTCTTGTCTACCAGCACTCCCAAGTCCTTCTCCTCAGGGCTGCTCTCCATCCATTCTCCGTCCAGCCTGTATTTGTGCATGGGATTGCCACGACCCATGTGCAGGACCTTGCACTTGGCCTGGTTGAACTGCATGAGGTTGGCACGGGCCCACCTCTCCAGCCTGTCCAGGTCCCTCTGGATGGCATCCCTCCCTTCCAGCATGTCGACGACACCACACAGCTTGGTGTCATCGGTGAACTTGCTGAGGGTGCACTCTATCCCACTGTCCATGTTGCCGACAAAGATGTTGAATAGGGCCGGGCCCAACACGGACCCCTGAGGGACACCACTTGTGACCGGTCTCCACTTGGACATCGAGCCGCTGACCACCACTCTCTAAGTGCGGCCATCCAGCCAATTCCTTATCCACCGAGTGGTCCATCCATCAAACCCATGCCTCTCGAGTTTAGAGAGAAGGATGTCGTGCGGGACAGTGTCAAAAGCTTTGCAACCTTAACCTGTAAAATGTTGGTTAAGCTCTAGAAATTCAGCTAGATTCCCAATTCTTGATGGTTTAAAATATTTTTATTGCAATAAAATGATTTTTTTCAGACTTTTTACAGGTCTCTTCTTACTTCAGAAACAAACAAACGACTCTAAAAACTGGATATATGGAAACCAGCCTTGATTAAAAACTTACTTAGCATTCAAACTTTATATAAAGTAGAAACCAGTTTTCTGGCTATCTCAGGAGAAATAGTTTAGCATTTAACTTAATTAAAGGATGACTGACACATGATGAAGGCACCATGCTGGCTTTAGATACAGGGTTTGTCTTGGGTCCACCATATCTCCCTTTTATATTGTAACTAAGATTTGGAAAAGTGTTGATGGAGCTCATAGTGCATCTACATTCATACACGTATTTACAGGGTGACACTGAACAGATTGTTCAGAATGTAATCTTTCTTACAACTTTTTTTAGGGGGTTGGGTTTGGTTGGTTGGTTGGTTTTAATTATATTGTCTCATCTTTTTCTTTAATTAAAAAAATACTCAAAGTTATTTTGTTTTTTATTTAAAATGGTTAAAAACTCTAACTAAAACTGATGGTTTAAGTGCCTTAGATATGGAAATTGGTCTTGAGATAAGAAAGTGTTAGAATTTTTTTTTTTACAAATAGTTTTAAATCTAAAATTAAAAAAAAAGTATCAAATTAAAAGGGTTTTAAGTAGCTAATATTTTTTTTTCATGTACAATATGGACAATATTTCTATTCAAGAAGAAAAGAAATAGTATCCTCAGCATTTGGAATAGATTGTATGGGATTAAAAAAGGTCAACTTCAAATACACGCCTACTTGGCTGACACCAAGAGGTATGAAGCAAATTTTTCTTTTTTCCCAGGCAGGTGCCTTGACCTGCCTGATGGCTCTGTTTTTTCAAATAAAATCTTGAAAGTTGTGACATCCATCTTGATGCACAGCAGGAAATTGTTGCAGGGTGAAAAAAAACCTTTTTCTTTCTCAATTCTACTTGTTCCTTTTTTTTTTTTTTTTTGAGACAACAGTTTTATTTCAGAGTATAGGAATACAGAGCTTTTTAAAGTCAGATTACTTTACAATATCTTGGTCCAACCACCCCAAAGCAGTAGTCAAGACTAGAAAAAACAGGTTTAAAAAAATGAAAATGTTATGACATTTCCAAATGTCAACAGGACTTTAACTCAAGGAATGGACAAAGGCTAGGTTAGCTCTTGTTTTATCCAAGTTGATTCACTCATTTTCAGTTTAAATAGCTGTAATATCTGAAATCGCTATATTGTCTCACATCAACTTTAAAATATATTTTTTATATATATATATTTAAAAGTTGTTTGAACTTTTAGTATTATTTTAAATTATTGGAGAACTGTTTCTGAATTTACTATAAAATCAATGCAGCAAAATCTTTAACAAACACATATTCTGTTTGTTCTAGATAATAAAAGAATGAGTGCATCTTTGTTTATGAACAAGGTTCGTAGTATCACCGTATAGCATACAGTAAATAATTCCCATAACAGCACTCTACCTCATTATTATCTCCTCCTCGAAGTTTTGTAGTTCCCTGGTGAAAAACCACGTGATGTTAACAGTGGATCTAGCTGTTAATCTTTAATAGTACACTTCTTAATAGCCATACCCCTTAAAAAATAGTCTAAGCAGTAAACACATACAGATAAAATACAGCATATCTGTATCTCTATTAAGGACATTTGAATTGCATTGCACTCCTTAAGGTACTACTAAGTAAGGAACCTTTAAATCAATGTTGTTATTGTTAGGTTTTGTGTTTTCATTACAGCACCACACAATGGCTCCCATCATTGATGCTCCATTGTGCTAGGTACTGTGCAATGAGTCAATGGAGACAGCAAAAATGCAGTAATAACAAAATATGAAGTTTTTTTTAATGTCAGTTTTTTCCTTACTGGTATACATACTCATTAATTTTTAATGTATACAAGAAGGAGTCTATTTTTTTCCTTATTATCTGCAGATGAAATTGAAAGTTTTCAGAGAAGATGTTATATTGGGGTAATATAATGAGACACACACAAAAAAAAATGTATAAATTGAGATATACTCTAAACTGGGGAACCTTGAAGTATCGGGTCAAAATACATTTCCTAGCTGAAGCTAAAGGGAAAGTAAAGGGAAAGCTTCCTAGCTTTTCTTTTCCCATCATTATGCACAGAATGATTTTCAGTGTAAGAAAATCTTGTTACAGAGACTGTAGGGGGATCACTCTACCATCTGGCTGTCTTCCCATACAGGGAAATCCAGACCAGGTTGCTGTTTAATTCTATGTAAAACATTCATCATGGTCCAACCAAGGAGGAGTTAGCTACTTTTAAAAGTCTGAATATCAAGAAATAGAAATATGCATATACTTCAAAGGTAGAGGAAAGTATATCATGACAGATCCAAAAATCTAAGAGACGTGAGGTTGCCACAGCTCTATATCCCCAAGTCCAACCAGTAGTGAGGCTGAAGATATATTCCCAGCAGGTACATGCACACAGAGCATACATGTACACCACACATATGCACATGTAGACATATACATATACACATCAGCAGCCACACAGACCACAGACCCTCAGAGCGCTTGCATGAACACAGACAGCACCAACAGCCTCACCTTGATCCCCCCTCTTGCTGAGCAAGATGGAAGTCCAATAGTGAGAATATATATATATATGTGTGTGTGTGTGTGAACATATATATGTGGATTCCTCCAGCAACTGGGCTCAAACAGTTTGCCCAGTAGCTGCCCCCTGGATCCCAGTCTCCCCGTTTGCTGGCACCTGGACATATAAGCCCTAGAGGTCAGAGCCCCACTCCACGTGTTTGTACAGACCTTCTCTCACAAGTGCAGACACACACACACACACATACACAGCTGGCCAGGACTCCCTTGGTACCATAGCTGCCCTCTTATGCTCTCACCTGTGGGAACATATAGGCGCACTCACATCATAGAATCATAGAATCATAGAATGGTTAGGGTTGGAAGGGACCTTCAAAGGCCATCTAGTCCAAACCTCCCACCCCCTCAACCCTCTGCGAGGAGCAGGGACATCTTCAACTAGATCAGGTTGCTCAGAGCCTCATCCAACCTGGCCTTGAATGTTTCCAGGGATGGGACATCTACCACCTCTCTGGAAAACCTGTTCCAGTGTTCCACCACCCTCATTGTGAAAAAATTTTTTCCTAATATCCAGTCTAAATCTACCCCCCTCTATTTTAAAACCATTACCCCTAGTCCTGTCACAACAGGCCCTACTGAACAGCCTCTCCCCATCTTTCTTGTAGGCCCCCTTGAGGTACTGGAAGACCGCTATCAGGTCTCCCCGGAGCTGTCTCTTCTCCAGGCTGAACAGCCCCAACTCTCTCAGCCTTTCTTCATAGGAGAGGTGCTCCAGCCCTCTGATCATCTTTGTGGCCCTCCTCTGGACCCTCTCCAGCTGGTCCATGTCCTTCTTATGCTGGGTGCTCCACAGCTGGACACAGTACTCCAGCTGAGGTCTCACCAGAGCAGATAAAAGAAACTGGATGCTTTGATATTACTAAGTATCATCTTTCGCACCCTTTTACTCAAATGAGATGCCGCTTAACTTCTTTAAAGTGTCAGCTATTTTTATAAGATTGCATGTAAGACTACATTCCTTACAATATTTGTTTGTTTGTTTTCTTTTTTTTTGTGTGTTTGGAAATGGATTGAACACATTAAAAAAAAATTGGATGAGTACTTCCTCTAAACTGATAATTTTCTCTATAATTATAATCACATTATCCTCTGTCACAGATTGCAGAAAAGCAAAATTTCAAAATTAAGACTATGAACACAATCTGTCTTTTACACTGAAGAGTGAATAACCCTTGTAAGGGTCAATAGATCTAGACCTAGTCTTATTTTGGAATAAGGAACACTAAGAGGATAACTAGGTTGCAATGCTAGCCAGGCTAGATTTTGCTTAGTAGTCACCTTTACACATTAATTTTGGACACCAGAGCATAATAATAATAATATTCATACCTATTTAATTTATTAGTGCAAAAACTCACTGCTAACTTTACCTCATTAGTTAAAGGATACAGTGTAATTTGGCTTTTGTTAACAGTGATTTGAAAATTGAGGTCAATACATGTTACTCATTTTAAAAAACACCCACAAAAAAGAACTTGATGTAAGAAAAAGTAAATTTGCTTTAAAGTCAGTGACAAAAAAATACATGCAATGAAACTCTTAACTCAGTATTTCAAGAATCTTTTAATTCAGAAGACCAGTAAAGCAAGAAAAAAAAATCTAACTGATATTTTCTAAACAAGTATGCCTATTCTCTTGTTTTATAACTAAACTAACAATATATGGCAACTGTAAAACAATTTAGAGTAATGTTGCATCCTATTGAGCTAAATATTTTAAATTTTAAAAGTAAATGTTATAGATAAATATTAAAAAAATCCAAGTAGTTACTTTGTCCCCATGGAACAGCTCAAAAAAATTCCAAACTTCTACAAAAAAAAAGACTAAACATTTACTATAGTTTATTTTGAAATTTCATTTATTATTTAGATATTTCATAACTCCTTATTACTCCTCTACAATTAAATAGTCACACCCTGGTAAACTTCTAAATAGCACTTTTAAATTTAAATTTCCCTCTGTCCTATGCACGTGATTGAGTATAATTTTTTTTATTCTTGTGACGTATCACCATTAAAAGTATCAGTGGTGAAAATAAAAGTTAGTGAAAATCTTTCAGATATTACAAAAATACTGAAAACCCAATTATTTTAAGTGTTTCATTCATATATTATTTTTTAAAGTGAAATACAGGTATGATTCTGGTGCTATTAATATTTCATTTCTGAAACTAGAGATGGGCAGATAAAATTTTCACTTTCAGTAATAGTTAAAACATTTGTACATTTAGAAGTAAATTATCAACATTTCCCTTTCATAATGAAAGATTTGACATGTATTTTATTCTAGGGATCTGTAATAGTTTATACAAGCTGGTCCCCAGAATTTCTCTTTCACACTTCCATCACTAGATCTTTTCCCCATTAAATATTTTTTTTTTTAGTTACCACATTAAACAAGAAGGAGGATTGAGCTCTCACAAGTAATCCCTGACTTGATCCTTATCAGCTGTTAGTAGTTCTTCTCAAGCTCTCCTGTTAACTTTAAAGGTTTGGGAGATCCTGTTGTTGAAGAGTAAGGCAAAAAAAGGCATTGAGTGTCTGTAGTGGATTGACCTTGGCTGGCTGCCAGGTGCCCACCAAGCCTCGCTATCATTTTCCCTCCTCAGCAGGATAGGGAGAAAAATAAGATGAAAAAACTCATGGGTCAAGAAAAAGGCAGTTTAATAAAGAAAAGAAAAGGCCATGAACAAAACCAAAGGAAACAAACAAAAAAAAATTATCTACTTCCCATCAGCAAGTGATGTCCATCCACTTCCTGGAAAGTAGGGTCTCAGTATGTTCAGCAGTTGCTTTGGAAGACAATTGCTGTACTAATGAAGGCCTCCCTTCCTCCTCCTCTCTCTCTCTCTCTTAGCTTTTATTGCTGAGCATGATGTCATATCATATGGGATATCTCTTTGGTCAGCTTGGGTCAGCTGTTCTGGCTATGTCCCCTCCCAACCCCTTGCCCACTCCCAACCTACTGCCCTTTGGGAGGCATGGGAGAATTGAGGTGGACAGACAGCCTTGATGCTGTGCAAACACTGCTCAGTAGTAATCAAACCATTGGTGTGTTATAAACACCTTTCTAGCTACAAATTCAAAGTACAGCACTGTAGCAGCTGCTGTGGGGAAAATTAACTCCATCCCAGTCAGATCCAATACAGTACCCCAGCCTTATCTTTGTCCACTGTCACCACATCCCCAGCTCCATTCAGCAATAATTCCCACATTTTAATTTTTAAGACCTCTACTACTGTTATAACTATAGCTCTTCCTGTTGCCCCTGAAGCCTCTTGCTGAGCTTTGGCTTTCCTGACACCATCTCCAGCTGCAAGCTTTTGTGTTCATCCTCTGTATTCTGGTTCTGCTGTCTTTTTGCATTGGAGCTCTGCTTTGCATTCCCTGTTCAGTCAGGGCAGTCTCCTGATACATCTGCTTGTTTTCCAGAGTACGGGAATGGATTGCTTTTGCACTTTGAGGATTCTGCCCTTAAAGACCTGACAGTTTTCCTGAGCTCCTTTGTTCTGTAGAGTGGGATCCCACTTACCACTTTCCTGAGGAAGCTGAAGTCTTCTCTCCTAATATCTAAGTCTGTATTTGCCTTCTTCAGTTTCTTATGATCTTGAAATACAGTGTTTCATGGATGCCACTGACAACACAGTGGCTGACCAGTGCTTCCTTGTTACTGGAAAGCAGATTCAGCTGTGTATCATCTTTGGTTGTACAATCCAGTACCTGTGTCAAAAATTTATCCCTGATAGCTTTTTATCAGAATGAAAAGGAAACTCTTAGCCTTGGAGATATTCAAAAGCCATCTGGACATAGTCCTAGGCAACCCGTTCTAGGTCACTCTGCTTAATCAAGGTGGATGGTCTCCAGAGGTCCCTTCCAACCTCTTCCCCTCTGTGATTCTGTGATTCTGATACCCTCCAGAAATCTTTGTAACTGCTTGCATTCACTGATTTTGCCCTTCCAGCAGATATCAGAAAGAGAAAATTTCCCCATGAGAGCTGGGGTCAGTGATGCAGAAAATTCTTGAAATTGTTTAAAGAAAGCTTCATCCACTTCATCACCCTGATCAGGTAGTCTGCAGCAAACTTCCACCACAGTTTCACTCCTTCTAGTCTCTTTTCTGATCCTAACTCCTACAAAAGCAGTAAGAAATAGTTTTTCCTTTTCTTGCCGTTATGCATGGATGATATTTCTAGACCTAGTGTTTCTAAAAAAGATATGTCACTGTCACAACTTCACCCACTGTTGTACACAGGAGATACACATAGTATTTATGGCACTATGCTCTGTGATGGTAAAAGTCTTTGGGGGAAAATCATAAGCGGACATTTACACATCTGTGAGACTCATACAATTTATACATTAGCAGCTTCTACATCTTGAACAACACCCACCTCCGTCCACCTCCCATGTAACTTTCTTATAAACTACCCATCTAACAGCTCCAAAAAAAAAAATGTTACAAATGAGTGGAACAGCAGGACAGAGAAGTAAATTTATATTATGAAATGGGCCATTAACAAAATGTATAGATAGGAGAATAAGCTTTCCTAAAATGTCAGACAATTGTGTGAGGTAGGTTACCATTTTACTATGATTTTTTTTTCCTAAAATACATTAGTGTGCCAATCATTAGAGTAAATATGTGACACTGCCTCTGTTATTCCAAAATACTTAAGGTTTTATGTATGTCATTTACAAATTTTCATCGTTTCAAATATTTGAGGTGCTTTTCCAGAGACTCATCAGCATCACTTTATCCACTGAGAAATGTGGTTGTTCAATAAGTGTTTAAGGGAAACAAACAAATAAACAAACTCACAAATCAATGCATGCATTAAGTCCAGTTTCTTTTAATATTCCCAGTTAAGTTTTCAAGGGCTTTAACAATGGTTACCAGCCGCTACTTTCATGAGTTTTACAATTTTTTTTTTAGAATAAACAACAAAATTTGCATAGCAGTTAACATTATTTATATTGTAAACCCAGGAAGCTGGGTGCCATTTCTGCCAGCATTCTTGCAGTTTTCATCTGCTGAGTTGGCTCCGTTTCAGTTAATCCTTTTGTTTTAGTCAGGTTCTACGGGGGTGCATTTTGGAAAACAAGGAAGCAAACAGAGATGAACAAGCTTTTCTGGCTAAAGAAGTCTTTCAACGTATTTGGTTTAGGAAACTGACTGTGTAATTATAGACAGCTTCAAAAAGCAATAGAACACATAATGGAGACTGCAACTGGGCTGCTTGTATCATTGAAAGTATTACTATGAGTCACGGCAATACAACATCTTACACCCCAAATCAAATATGTGGTACACAGTATTTTTCTCAGCTAATTTTGAGTAGCTTATCCATTTTCTTTTTAATAATTAACTTTTTTTTTTTTCTTCTGAATCTGTCAAGGAAAGTTTAGATAATATACTAACGTATATATTTATTTAACTTCCTTGTATGACCTTCATTTTTTTTCATGACTTTTTTTTGAGCTCTAACCTCAAAAAATCTGCTTATCTGACACCTGTATGAGTGTCACTTTTTGATAAGACAATTTAGTAATACAATTTTCTGTATTACTCTACATCGGGCAAAAAGGCCAGGAGGCCCGCATGGATGAGCAAGGAGCTCCTGGACCAACTAAAAATGAAGAAGGAAGCCTATAGAGGGTGGAAACGGAGGCAGGTAGCCTGGGAGGACTACAAAGAGGCTGCGCAGGTGGCCAGGGATCAGGTGAGGAAAACTAAAGCCCTGACAGAATTGAACTTGGCCAGGGATATAAGAAGCAACAAGAAAACAAGGCCCAGCTGGAGAAGGTCCAGAGGAGGGCCACAAAGATGATAAGAGGGATGGAGCACCTCTCCTATGAGGGCAGGCTGAGAGAGTTGGGGCTGTTCAGCCTGGAGAAGAGGAGGCTCCGGGGAGACCTGATAATAGCGGTCTTCCAGTACCTCAAGGGGGAGAGGCTGTTCAGTAGGGCCTGTTGTGACAGGACTAGGGGTAATGGTTTTAAAATAGAGGGGGGTAGATTTAGATTGGACATTAGGAAAAAATTTTTCACGATGAGAGTTGTAGAACACTGGAACAGGTTGCCCAGAGAGGTGGTGGAAGCCCCATCCCTGGAAACATTCAAGGCCAGGTTGGATGAGGCTTTGAACAACCTGATCTAGTGGGGGATGTCCCTGCTCCTTGCAGGGGGGTTGGACTAGATGACCTTTGAAGGTCCCTTCCGACCCTAACCATTCTATGATTCTATGATCTTCAAGTTATTTTTCATCTCTGGGAGAGTTTCAAGCTAGAAGTCTTAAATATTATTAAGTTCCTAAAAGTTCTGTAGCAAATTACGCTATGGTATAGAAATCCCAGTCTGTGCCTTCATAGAAGGAAAAGGAAGCAGAAATTAATTTTTTATACAAACCTTTTAGCAACATCAGACTGGTCTGTCTGTATGCACACAGCATTTACTGATGCATGGTGACTAGTTTAAATATCTCTTGCACAGGAGTGTCAAGGGAAATATGACTAAAGCCAGAGTTACTTTTGTAGAAGATTTGGGGACCAAAAGGTACTTGTTTATAGATTGCCAGAATTCATTATTAGGCTGTTTGTGTAGTAATCATAGAACATAATTATAGAATAGTTTGGGTTGGAAGGGACCTTTAATGGTAATCTAGTCCAACCCCCTTGCAAGGAGCAGGGACATCTCCAACTAGATCAGGTTGCTCAAAGCCCTATCCAACCTGGCCTTGAATGTTTCCAATGTTTTACATTAAAATTATCTCATCTTTCAGTCTTGTAATTAGGTAACCTAAGGCTTTCTGGCATCTGGAAACAAGCTCTGATTTGGCTTAAGTTATTTAAATTTGAGTCCTGAAGGGAATGGCTGATGTAGTCACTAAGCCACTCTCCATTATATTTGAAAAGTCATGGCAGTCAGAAGAAGTTCCAAATGACTGGAGAAAAGGTAATATCACACCCATTTTTTAAAGGGAGGACACTGGGAACTGCTGACCAGTCAGCCTCACCCCTGTGCCTGCTAAGATCATGGAACAGATTATCCTGGAAGACGTGTTGAAACATGGAAGACAGGTAAGTAGAGAGAGCCAACAGAGGGCTCTCAACTAAGGGCAAATCGTACCTGACTAATCTAGTAGCTTTGTACAATTAAGTCACTGTGTCTGCAGACAGGGGAAGAGCTACTGATTACACCTACTTGGACTTCTGTAAGGCCTTTGTTACTGTCCCCCACAATATTCTTACCTCTAAACTGGAGAAATATGGGTTTGATGGATGGGACTGTTAGACGGATAAGGAATTGGCTGGAAGGCTACTTCGAAGAGTTACAGTTAACAGGTCAATGCCCAAGTGGTGTCCTTCTAGGGTCCATACTGGGACCAATACTTCATTAATGATGTAAACAGTGAGATCAAGTGCACCCTCAGAGAGTACATTTCTGATGTGAGAGGAACTGCATTCCCCAGCCTGAATTTGTTGGCTTTTAATTAAAAAAAAAAGTTAAAATAAATTGGATTAGAGAGAGAGAAGCTTTACCAGAGGAAGCAAATTTTGATATTGCTTTATTTTACTTTGTTTTGTTTCTATTTTTAAGGAATTATTATGTAATACAGAGTTTAAAAAGAATGCAGGCATCAGAGACTAAATTCAGGCCTGTCTTTACTACCTCCCTATGCCTTTAGGACTTTTGTAGTCTTAGGTGCCCAGTAACCCACGAACAGTAGAATTGGTGAAGGAACATCTTTCAGTGTTCAGACATTTGGTCTGGAACCTAGGACATTTCCATGAGCTCCATAGGTTCAAAACTAGTGACAGGGAAAAGCAAATCCAAATCCCTCACTTTCTGGATCTATATTTTAATAATCTATTCATTTTCCAAATTCCTGAAGAATTGTAATTCTTGTAATTACAGCTGGGATTCTCCTCAAGATTGGGTTTCTCTTCATGAATTAGAAACTAACAGTGAATACTTTTTTTTTTTTTTTGCAATTAAAATTCAAGCATCTAATCCAACATGATTTGCCAGATAAAGATCTGTCAGGCAATCATTTGCTATCTTCTTAGAACTCTCATTACTTTTCTCAGAGTGCTCCAAAGCCAGGGAAAAAAGTTCTCATTGACTGATATCCCCCCCCCGCCCCATATCTTTTAATCTGACTTTCTCATAGTGCAAGAAGTGATAAATAGCCAATGCTAATGAAATGTTACAAACTACATATTTACATACCAACTTAATTTGAAAAAAACTGTCAATCTATCTAAAACATTGCATATAAGTATGTACATCCATATTTTAAAAGCTCTCATTAGAATAAATTTAAAGTACTACATTGAAGATGGTGTCCTCAGCAGTATCTCTACTCTTGACAAGCTGACAAACTCCTGTTTTTTGAACTAGTTTCAAAAGTATGTTTTCTAAGTATCATTTAAATCACAGCTCAGATTGTATTGGTGATTCAGGGTTTTTTTTGTATCTGGATTCTTAGACATTCTAAGATCTGTATATGCTTTCACATATGCTCATTCCAACTGAAAAAGATGGTGTGAGTTGTATATTATGACATTAGAATGAGAGGAAATGGCCCCAAGTTGCACCAGGGGAGGTTTAGATTGGATACTAGGAAAAATTTATTAATGGAAAAGGTTATCAAGCGTTGGAACAGGCTGCCCAGGGAAGTGGTTGAGTCACCATCCCTGGAGATATTTAAAAGACATGTAGATATGGTGCTTAGGGACATGGTTTACTGGACTTGGCAGTGTTAGGTTTATGGTTGGACTCAATGATCTTAAAGGTCTTTTCCAACTTAAATAATTCTATGAGTCTATTTTTGTTTTTGTTGTTTAGAGATACAAATATTAAAGAAAAAAAATCTCTAATAACTATGCTGTAGCACTATTCACAGAATATAACCAGGAGTTTACTAACTCAGAAAAGCATCAAGGAAGTTTTTTATTTGCTCCAAAACTTTCTGTGAACCTCTGTTTTTATTTAAATAAAAAAGATCCTTGCACTTTAATAGATATTTTAAGGCTGATTTCTCCAAGGGATGACAAAATTAGGAGGAAGAGTTGCACAGATAGATAAATGAGATGTATTTTCCTCCAAAGGGAGTGAAAGACAGACTATGTTATTGTTAGATGATATTTAGAGGAAAGACTGTTCATTTTTAGTATTCAGACAAACAACATTTGGAAGAGGTTACATGTTTTGGACAGACATTTTTTCAAATAACTTTGGGTCCTTAATTACTTTAGGGATTGCAACAAATAACATTCCATTCAACACATCAAGAGAGCAACTTGATTAACTGCAGTTGTGTGAAACAGATTTGTCTGAGTATCAATTTGCTGTCAACCTGTCTGCCATCTCCATAAATAATGTAAGCAATAGTGCAAGAGCAAATAGCATTTATGTTGATTTTCCAGGATGTGTTCTATCATTTCATTTGGCTATGATAAAAACATATTTTCCATTACTAACAACTTGCATAAAATTGGCAGAGCTGGCCATTTCAGAACATTTAGCTATGTAATTATGTTTTTTAATATATATGTCTGCTCAGCTACACAGTCAGTCACTGAAGGACACAGACCTTCTGCATCTTAAGCACTTTACTATTCCACAATAAAAAAATATTATCTTGAAAATGGTATTGTCAAGAAGATTATGAAACTGCATGTTTTTATCTATAAGATAATGTAATGTTACAAGAGGCTTCAGACAGCATCCACTTATGTGTTACACTTACATATACTCCATAAGGAAAAAAAAAGGTAATGCGAAGAATTTCTCAAGTAACGTCTTGCTTTTTTATTCTTGTTTTGTTGTGAGTGTATGTTGTTCTGAATAAAAGATATCTCCTCCATCCACCATTAGTATCTGATTTCCCTCTGAGAATTCCAGAAATATCTGAAGGATATAAAACAAACCCTTTCATCTAAGTAAAGTTTGTCTACATTGTAATCACCACACAGGTGTGATCCAAATAGATTCCAGGACTATAGAAGATACTAAAGGTTCTGACTGTGGCTGATGTTGGAGAATGCGAAGAAAAAAAATCATATTATCTGTATGTATATAAGTCATCTATATGTGTGAATGTGAGAGAGGAGAGTACTTGTCTGTTTTCATGTCTTCTACTGATGGTGCGTGATAAAGTGAGTATCATATTATGCATCTCACTCAGTCTCTACAGCTTGCATTAGTTCTTAGTGCTGCTGTAAGTGGATGTGGTGCCATATACAAAACATAGTTGCGGAAAGGTCTACTACCATGTATAGTTGCAGATCTTACATTTCAGTCTCAGTCTCTCACCCATAGTTATTTTTCTTTAACTCTGGCAATGCCAACAATGAAGATGTTCCTAAATTATTTTCCTCTTTGCAAATGGGCACGTTAGAAACATCTTATGTTCAGTACCCTGACGATGGCATTTCACTATTCATTATATTTAAAGTGTAGTTTTGAAAATGCTGACAACTCTTAAGAAAGGGGATAGAATAAGTAGCATTGCTATAAATCAGGAAGCTATTTAAATATGGGGATTTTTATCAGACTTTTACTTGTATTATCTTTGTTTCTTTCGTTCAGATTACTGCTTTTCACATGTCACTTCTCCTCTCTCTTGTACCAGAAATGTGAAGGATATTAAGACCAGAATCATTGTACTCTGCAGCATTCTGACACCTCATGTCAATTTAGGTCATTAGTGAAGTATTTTTGTCCTATATTTTGGGATGTAGACTTGCATCAGGCAGTAGTTGAAAGCTTCTACCCACATCTTTATGCTCTGAGTATTTTTGTTTTCCATTGAAGTTTAATGCTAATTGCTTTTGTCCAACAGGTTAAGGTAGAGGCAGTTACACATCTGTCACATTAAATTCTCTAACCAGTTAAATTAAAGCCTTTTCTGGGAAAGTAATATCTGGCAGGTAGAAATTTAACGATATGCAAGTCATTTGTTCTCTTGCTAACACAAAAAGAAGCACTCTAAACTAAAATATATCTACACCAAGGAGTTTATGAGCTAGAAAAAGTAAGACGATTCATAAATTTTGAAAATACCTTTGAAAAAGCGGCTTTACAGAACATTTTACTTTATATCCTAACTCATTAGCCTTGTAACTCTATTTTCAGATAGTATGTAGGTTTATACATTTGTCAAATGCCATGTACATTGATACTGTTTTACTTTATTATTGAACTATCATTGCATCAATGACATTTTACCTCTTCATACCAAATGTTGCATTTTTTATCACTAAATCCTGTATCAAATCTAACCTGTAAATTAGTCTATGTACATTCCATGTGAAATAATGATATCTGAAGATCATCCTCTATTTCTAGTTATCACAAATCTACATCATTCTTTCTATATTAAAAGCAAAATATTTATCATCTTACCCATACTGCATTCCTTTATAGCAAATGTTAATTCATTAGACCTCTCTGGGATCTCTTTCTCTTCTATTTACATTGTTGCTTTACTATGACCTTAAAATACTGAGCAGATTAAGTCAAGACATAGTATATATTAAATATATAAGATCTTGCCTTTTCACATTTCTCTTACTTTGTCAAAGGCAGCAATACCATTTTTTTTTAAGAATTAAGAGAGTTTAAGGAAAGAGAGGAAAAAAAAAGAAAAAAATTATTGATTACTTTACTAATATTGGTAATATAATTACAAGGGAAAAAACCAACAAATATGCATAATGGAATTCGTCTCATGTAGCTGTAGAGGTTTACAGATCTACATGTGGATCTAAGCTAGTCACCATAAACTCTCTTTATGGTAAATGAAAACAAATAGGCACTTCTAGGAAACATTTTGCCTGAAATTTTTAATATCTTATGTAGAGTGAGATAAATTCAGTCCTACAGATTCCTATTCTTATTCAAGAATTAAAAACTCAATAGTGCATATGTAGAAATCTACATATGGTTATATTAATCTCACTTAAAGAACAGTTATGTCAAACAACATAAATGTGACAGACCTCAGATACACAAGTTAGTCAAAAAGCATTATATATCTCCATAGTATTGTCGAAGGTACTGAGCATGGAATCCAAGGAGGAATCTGCAGTTCTGTTTTTCAGAGTAAATCTCTAAGATTTTGATCCTTTTGTGGTTAGTCCTTTAACAGAGCCCTCGTAAGTTCATGGCACAAAATCAGAAGATGCATTACTTTGACTTTTCCTAGATTAAGAGTGCTTCTTTCTGTCTTTAGTGTATTATTTTTGGTGACTGTAAAAAAAAAAAGGATATAAACATGGCTCAGGACCAGAATCCTAAGGAAAAAAAAAATCCATGTAAAATCTCAGTATCAGATCAGCTTCCTAAGATTTTACAAATCTTTCATTGAATTGGGATGAGTTCATTATGTAAGCAAAATTAAAAGCAAAACTTTGGATGAAAATTCAAAGTAGGACACCTCCTTCAATAGTTTATTCTGTCTTCTTGCACAAAAAGCATTACTCATTAAACTTTTAATAAATTCATCTCATTCAATACTACATCAGATAGGATGAGTATATGAGAAAATGTAATATAAAACTTCTATCTCTTTCTCATCACTCCACACACACTAAGTTCTAAAATAAAGTCCACCACTATTAAAAAAAAAAATAGAAAAATCTACATTAGAATTTTCATAGTTGTATTAGAGTAATGCGGATGTAAACATAGTAATAAAATTTCATTTATTATATGCTCTACTGGTATTTCAACACTTGAAAAAATAATTTTGAAAACAGAATTTTGAAACTAATTACATAAAGCTGTCTTAAAAAATACATTTTTACATAAAAATATATACAAATTATATAAAGTCCTAAGTATGAGCAAAGAGGAATTTTCAGCCTTTGAATGACACTCAGAGAACCACCTCCTCCTACAAAACCCCCCAAAACCCCGAAACAAAGATTTTAATTATGAAGGTTTGACACGAATGCTGATTGAATATTTGTCTTTTCTGATGTATTAGACAAGTCTGAAATTGCAATTGCTTGTTTTTGTTGAAAGTGCACTATTATAGACAAATGACAAATGTGTATACCCAGAGATGTTGTTCCCATGGAAACCGTAATTCAGCCACTTGTGCACATATATTAAAAAATATGTTTATGTAAGGAAGATGAGATATGGTTTCTTTGGCTTTGAATTTACCGACTTTTGTGTATGCTAAATGTCAAACATTATTTTGCATTAATGTGTTGTCCTGATTCTGGCTAAGATAGTTAATTTTCACCTGAGCTGGGAGAGGAACTGGAGCTGGTGGCCTCTGTGGCTGGGGGATACAGCTGGGATAGTTTACCCGAATTGGCCAAAGGGCTATTCCACACCATGTGACATCATGCTCAGTATATAAGTGAGGAGGGTGCTAAAGGGGAGCATTCTGCTCCTTGGGAGGAAGCTAGGCATCAGCATCTGCTGTGAGCTATTGTACTGTAAATTATGTGCCTCAATATTTTCTGTTATTTGGTTTTGTTTGTTTTCCATCTCTGTTTTGTTTTCTTCTGTTATTCTCTTAAATGTTTTTTTTTTATCTCAGCCCATGAGTTTTACCTTCTTTTCTTTACCAGTTCTCCTCCTTGTCCTACTGGAGCATGGAGGGGAGTGAGAGATAGACTGTGTAGCTTGGTCCTGAGTGGAGTTAAACTATGATATTGTGTTGTGTACTTTTTTTATTGCATGAATAGCACACTGCATGCTTGCATAATGAAGGATATTTTGTAATATTTTCATGCAGAAGTTGATATATAAGATGGCAATGAAAGCCTAGTTTCCACGGTTACAAGGTTATTCTTTCAGTTGACAAGCTTTAGTTGAAAGACCATTTCTGCTCACAGACCTGCGCAACCACAGAGCCATGATCAATTTGCTTTAGGGAATTTCACTAGTAAAAACACTACACAACAGAATCTGCCTTGGAGCACTACACTGTTAGTTTTCAGTATAAATAGAAGTAAGCAATGCAGAAAGCTAGAAGGGAACTTGTCCAATGTTCTTAAGCTAGTGAGAGTTTAGCTTTTTTTCCCTCAGAAAAATGAATAATAACTTTAAATTTATAGTTCTTGTTACATCACAACATCTAAACAATACCTACAAGGCCTGTATATTTAGAAAGTAGTTTTTCTCTTCATTATAAAACAGTCTATGAATATACCGGAAACTTACCTTGCAGAATAAGTAGTATTATAAAATGAAGTAGTAGAAAGATGTCAAAACAATAAAAAGGAAAAAAAAATATTTTCAAATTGCTTCAGATAATTGAAAATATATTTAATTACAAGATTTCAGAATAAGGATCTACACTATTTTTAAATTTATTTTGGAGTAGCACAGAAGTGTAAACAAAAATCTGTCTGTTTTCCCCATATATGTTTATAACATGTTTAAACTTAATACAGTTGACAGATTAGCCTGTGGCTTCCAAGGGCTACTGTAACCCCTTTTTGCAAATGCACAAAGATCTAGTTAGTGCTATTCCTTCTGTGGAAACAGTTTCTAATACAAAAGTTTGTGACTGGACTGTCAACCCAATAATCCTACTATGGAAATTACATACTTTCTTAGCGTGGAACTCCAAATACTAAAGAAGAAAAGAAGCAACTCTATTTCTACATCCTTTTTACAGCACAGAGTTGGAAAATTGTTAATGTGCTTACCTTGATGATGGATTTCAGAAGCACTTCCACTAAATCGAAACTGACAGGCCCACCACCTGCAGGGTGAACTATCAGCTTAGATTCAAGCCCAAGAACCTATTGGGGCAGATGGAAAGACTAGAATTCAACACTCCTTTCTTGGCCTTACTAAAGCTATACATTCATGCTATACTAGGAGGAACCATAAAGTGGGAAAACGCTAACCAGTTCCTAGTTAGCAGCCAAGCTCCCACACAACCACTTGCCCACTCACTGCCCTTGTCCTTAGCAGGAACTGGTAGAGGATGGGAAGAGCAGGGATGATAACTTAGGAAAAGAAAACAGGAAAATCACTCGCCAATTACTATCGTGGGTTAAACAGATTTAATTTGGAGAATTTCATGTCATGTGTTGCTAATTAACATAACCTGAACATTTAATTACTGGTTCTGGTACTGGGAAACAAAGGTTTTGTGCTGGTTTTAGTTGGGATAATTTTATTTGTAGTAACTCACATAGCATTGTGTTTTAGATTTGTGAACAAAAGCGTTTTGATAACGCATCAGTGTTTCAGCTGTTGCTGAACAGTGCTTACTCAATGTCAAGGCCGCCTTTGCTCCTCATACTGCTCTATCAGCAAGTAGGCTGGGGATGGGGAAGACGTTGAGAAGGGACACAGTTGGAACAGCTGACCCAAACTGACCAAATGGTTATCTCGTACCATATGACACTGTGGTCAGCAATAAAACCTGGGGGAAAGAAGGAGAAAAGGGAGGGAGTTCAGAGTTATGGTGTCTGTCTTTCCAAAGTAACCATTACACACAACAAAGCACTGCTTTCCTGGAAATGGCTAAACATCTGCCTGCCAATGGGATATAGTGAATGAATTCCTACTTTTGCTTTGCTTTCATGTACAACTTCTTTTTATCTATTAACCTGTCTTTATCTCAACCCTCAAATTTTCTTACTTTTACCCATCTGATTCTCTTTCCTGTCTTACTGCAGGGAAGTGAGCAAGTGGCTATGTGGACTTTAGCTGCCTACCAGGCTTAACCCACAACAGGAGACAAACATTTAAACAATTATGGAAAAATAAAATTCCTGCTGCTCTCCCAGGGTCAACTTCACTCCTAGCCTCACTTCTCTTCAAACACCTTTCCACCTCACTTCCAAGTCTCCGCTTCACTCCACTCCAGACATTTTTTCTTCCCTTCTGTTATCACTGCAGGTTACACTCAGTCCCTTCAGTGAAGCAACAAGTGACACTGCATATTGGGGCCAGTGCATAGCTGTTTCTTTCTGCCACTCCTTACCTCTCACTTTTTTTTTTCTGCTGCTTTTTCCTTCTTACTTGCTTCCTATGATCTGTCGTAGTTCCTCCACATGACATAATGCGTTTCCTGGGGCTGTGCTTGCTCTGACATGGGCTTATCCATGGACTGCAGTTTCTTGGGGAGGTACTTGCTCCTGTATGGGTCCTCTACAGGCTGCAGCCCCTCTGGGGCTGTGCCTGCTCTACCATGGAGCACCTCGTACTCCTCTGACCTTGTCATTTCCTCCTCCTCCCTGTGGTCCTGCATTTTCTCTCCTTTCTTAAATATCTTTTCACAGAAGTGCCATAAAGTCTTCCAACTGGCTCACATTTGGCCTGTGGTGGGCCCATTGCTGAGCTGACTGGAACGGGCTGTGACTGGTTTTGGCCCTGAACTTCTCCTGCAGATACCAGCTCTGTAGCTTCCCATCCCCTCTCCCTCCAAAAACACATACCTTGCAATTTACAGCTAATACAGTAGTCAAAATTTACATGGGTTATGTAACCCAATATCCAAGGCCAAACAAATATATGCTTCCACTACAACAGGTTTTTTTAGCTTAAGTTACTAGATTTCACATGTTTTCTTATCTTCCTACACTATATCAAGCAGGCATTACCTTATACTGTGCTGTAGTGGACTTTCCTATTTTGGAAATGGGTTTACAAAAAAAAACAGCTCAAAGAAAAGCTGAAGGGTGTATGAGGACATAATACAGACAGTCATTTGACTTTAAATTTTCAGTAGCTGCCTACAAAGATGAGCTTGTTCTTTTACCAAACATTATCACAAACAGTCTTACTGAAATCAGAGAGATGGACCATTTAGAGATAAGTTATAAGAATCTATCCCATAATGATTACAGTGACCCATTAAAGTCTTGGCATTTATCACACTGTGGTATTTACCATTAGTGAGGTGTTTGCAGTTCCCCTGTGCTTGGAATGAGGAGTACTGCAAATACCATATGAAGTTTAACTACCATCAGCAGTAAATGTCAAGATTTTAATGGTACTTGCTGTACATGTAATATGAATTTAGAACTGAAAATGTTCAACAAATCTGAGTTCTAAACTATGTTTGGTTTGTTGTATCCTGTAATTTTACAGATTTAAGTTGCACTTGAGATTTATTTAAGGTTTATGAAAACTGTTGAAGACGTCATTGTCAATAATTCAATCACTTTCCATTTCTTAGAAGGTTATGCCATGCCTAACAATCTACACAAGCATAGTCAGTAAGTGCAAGCGTTACCGTATTTGATAGGTAATAGTTAGCAGTCCGTTTTATAATACTGTGGGGTAATTAGCTTTGTAAGTTGCTTTTCATGAGCTAGAAGGAACTCTATAAAATTCCAAACTATTGACTAATGTTATTGTAAAATGCTATCTAGAATAGTCGTGAAGAATATTAGAAGCTTCAGTATTATTCTCAAACTGTCGAGAGAATGTATGCAAGTACAAATATACGCATATGCACACACACACCCCCCCACACTTTTGACATCAGACCTTTCTCATATGACCATTTTGTAGGTCTGCAAGCTCAATTTTGTATAATAGCCTTTATTGCCCTTTTATTCTTTGTACACTGCAGGTGAAACAGTAAAATAGCTAAAATGTAGTAACTGATAACATCTGATAAAACATGAAGAATTGTTAAACCTCAAGAAGCTTCTCAGATTGGAAGTATAATTTCAGAGAGAAAAGGGGAAGAAAGAGTTAATAAAAATCAAAGGAAACTAACAGAATTATGGAAGTCATTGTTGTGGTTTTGTTTAGTGAACAGGGGGCCTAAGGTGGAAGCTTCTGTGGGAAACTGCTAGAAGTTGCTCCCCTTTGTTCAGTGGACTCTATGATTCTATGATTCTATGTTTGATGCAGACTCGGCCGGGCCTAGGGCGGACCCGCTGCTGGCCAAGGCCGAGCCGATTGGTAGCAGAATGTTCCCTGATAATGCCTCTGCGATAATGTATTTAAGAAGGGGACAACAGAAAAAAAGGAGAAGAGAAGATGTGAAGAAGCTGAGCGGGGGCAGAGGCGCAGAAGTGGAGGTGCAGGCCTCGTGGGCCTTGCAGGCCTCACCCTCTGGCCTCTCGCCAGGCGGCTGACTGGGCCCGACTCAGCCCAGCCTGGCTGCAAGAAGTGGAGATGAGATGAGATGGATGATGTGAAAAGATCCTGAGAGGCGTCTGCCAGCCTGTTGTGAAGAACTTTTCTTGTAAGAGGAGCAGCTGCAGACGCCAAGCTCAGTGAAGAAGGAGGGGGAGGAGTAATGCAGCTCCTGGTCAAGATTCCCCTGCAGCCTGTGGTGATGACCATGGTGGAGCAGGTTGTCCCCCTGCAGCGCATGGAGGTCCATGGAGGAGCAGAGATCCACTTGGAGCCCGTGAAGGACCCCACACCGGGGGAGGTGGATGCCTGAAGGCAGCTGTGGCCCGTGGAGGGCCCGCTGGGGCAGCCGTTCTTGAGAGACTGCACTCCGTGGAAGAGATGACCCACGCCGGCGCAGTTTCATGAAGGACTGTGGCATATGGGTGGGACCCCACAAAGGAGCAGGGCAGGAATGTGAGGAGTTCTTCTCCCTACTATGAAGCAGCGGCGTAAAACAATGCGTGATGAACTGACTGCTACCCCCATTCTATCTTCCCCTCTGTGCCGCTCAGGGGGGAAGGTAGTAGAGATAATGTTACACTCAGGAAGAGGGAGGGGTGGGGGGAGGTTATCTTGTTTCTCTGTCTCATTCTCCTGCTAGTTTTAGTAATAAATGAATAGTTTTCCCCAAGTCGAGTCTGTTTCGCCCGTGACGGTAACTTTAAGGATTTTCTCCCTGTCCTTATCTCAAACCTTGAGCCGTTTTTCTTATATTATCTCCCCCCTATTCTCTTGGAGGGTGTGGGCAGTGAGAGAGACTGCGTAGTCTGGTCCCGATCGGGGCTGAATTACGACAGTCATGCAACCTGTTCCTGCATTTTGTTGTTTATAAGGTGCATCAGGATCCCACTGGATGCACTATTCACATCAGGAATCCATGGAAAGTGTTGCAATTTCCAGTGAAACCACCCACCTTGTCTGAGTTTCTGTGAAGAAGGAATGCTGAGAGGAGAAGGGTCAGACTTTTATTCGATCTGGGATCTGAGGAAGATCTGTAACTGGAAAGGTTAACTGGATCCTACTATAACTTAAGTGTCTTGGAGATGGCACTAATCATCTGATGTGACCAGAGAAATGGGTACATGTGCAGGCAGAAAGTGCAATGCAGCTGTTTGACATTGACAAATTTAGGCTATGTCCTTGAACACTGCTTGCTCAATAACAAAAAAACAGCAACTAGAACAAGATAAGGAAATACCAAAGGCAAAAATAGTAAAGACAACCAAAAAACTATAGCCAATCCAAATGAAGCATAAGGCGCGTGAACAGTATATTGCTACCAGTCAAATTAGATAATTAAGTGTGTGAGCTTCACATGTAACTTAGAGTATAAAAGACTAACACTGACTAACAATAAAAGTCTCTGGAACACCATCCACGGAGTCCGTGTTTTTACTGCCACAGGCACATTGAGGGTCAACATGTCTGAAAAAAAAAGATGAGAAGTGTAGAAAGATAGTAATTTCACCAACCATTTTAGACAAGGGAAAAGAAAGCCAAAAGACTTTGACTTTAGCTTTGTAGAATAAAACATAGATGAGTAAAGGGCTTTACTAGAGAACATCTAAATGACATCTTAATTGCAGTTTTTAATGGAAAAATAATATTAATGCATAGCTAGAAATCTGTCCTTGCCACTCATAATGATATTCTCAAGAGAATGTGACTCTGGAATAGAGTTCAAAAGTTTTAAATGGATAATAGATTGTGAATTTAGAAGACCTGTTAGCCGGTTTTACTTTTACAGGGAAATCACTTACGGTAAATTTCAAGAGAAAGCAAAGATGTAAGTAAGATAATATGCAACAGAAAGACCTATTTGATGGTACAGGTTAATAGATTTTGTTTTGAAAAGGTAGTTATGCATTTTTATATTGACTATAGGTTTTCTAAGGAAAGAGATAACATGCTAAAATTAATTTGAAGCTCCTGAAGATACTTGACTGGTGAATGGTCCTACTATAATATGACACAGTTTAAAAGGGAAAGGAATCATTATTTTCATATTGAGTTAGGGGCTATTAGTGGAAATTATGGCACTACACAGAGTCAAAGATAGAACAACATTTTATGCTCTATCTAAAAAAAGAAATCATCTTGGCATGGAGGCAATGAACAATACTGGTAATTAGTAAAAACTGACATGCTACATGTTTTTCAGTTCAGACAAAATGTTAAGTTTAGTCTTAGCAAATTCTTTAACATAGAGATGTAATCTTAGAACTAGCCTTTTTTACAGACTGCTTTGGTATGTAGAAGTCTTGAGGGGTGACTTTCTCTCAGCTCTTTAAAATGGAATTCATGTATTACATTAATTACTCACCATCACACACTGCAAAAGATGCTGGTCTTTAAATATAAAATGTCATTTATATTGATCAAAGGATAAGAGAGAGAAGGTTCTGGCTTGTTAATTTTTTTTTTCACTTATTTCTAGTTTATATACATCTTCATGCGAGGCACAAACAAACAGACTCCAGTTAGTTATCTAGTTTTCTCGTAATGCTTTTAATAAATCTCTTTTCATGTCAAGAAACCAAATGACCTCTGCAAAACTCATAAATTATTATTGTGGAGGCAACCTATATAGCATATAAACTATATGCCATACCTGATATTTTACTTAAAGGAAACAGAATAACAACATATTTAAGCCTGTTGAGTACATACCTCTGTTTACTATCAATTATGTTTTTCAAAAGAACCAGAAATCAGAGTGTTTGCCTGGTTTTTGTTCACATCATGAAAGAAAAAAATTTTGAAGAATAAAAGTAAGGGTTTTTTCACAATTTGTACAGTATACATTCCTGTCCATGGACATCCATAAGACAAATGATGAAGATATTTAAAGTATAAAGGTAAAGAATATTAAAGAATAATTTCTCTTTAAGAATGTTTACATCCTGCTACCTAATGCTTCCCAAAGCTGGGTTTTCAATGAGTAAAAGCCTTTTCACATGCAGGTATTTTGTGCATTAAAGTCCAGATACTAACCTTACCAACTATGTCTGTGGCATTATGTGAGTTTTAGAACATGGTGTTTGTGAATTCCATGAGCTTTAAATAAATAACAAAAGTATACAAAAAAAAATGTATTCTAGAATACAAAAGCTATATCTGAAATTAAAAAAAAAAAATTATTAGTTAATAAGATCTAAGTCTTTTATTTCTTCAAATGCCTCATAAACTATGGCCACATAGGAGGACTTTTTTTTTTAATAGATGCAAGGATAATAAATTAAATAAATTAAACTAAGGACAGTAGTTGTTTGGTTTTCTTTTAAATTAAATTTCAAAGGAAAATTAATATTTGGGATAATTTTTCAAGGAAAACCACCAATAATTTCAAGGAACACCTTTTAGTTCTTCTATGTAAATTAAATCACATTTTCACAGAATCATAGAATAGTCTATGTTGGAAGGGACCTGAGAAGATCATCTAGTTCAGCCTTTCATGGCAAAGGGAGCCTACATGAGATCATCTAGCACCCTGTCCAATCACGTCTTGAAAACTTTCAGTGACTGGGATGCCACCACTTCCCTGGGGAGGTTGTTCCAGTGATCCAGGGTCTGATTTGCCTTTGTTGTTGCTGCAGCACACTGCTGACTCATGTTCAGCTTGTTATCCACCAGGACCCCCAGTTCCCTTTCAGCAAAGCTGCTCCCAAGCCATACAGATCCTAGCCTGTACCAGGCTTTTTGTTTGTGTCATCCTGGGTGCAGGACCTTGCACTTGCCTTCGTTAAACTTCATACAGTTCTTGCTAGCCCACTCTTCCAGCCTGTCCTGGTCTCTGTAAGATGACTCTCCCTTCTGCCTTGTCTATCTTACCACTCAGTTTGGTGTCATCAGCACCTTGGTGAGGGTGCTTTCAATCCCATCATCCAGGTAAACAACATGCGCTGCTTTCCTCGTGTTGACAAAAAATATTATTTTGTTGTGGAAGATGATCAGGTTAGTCTGTCATGATCTGCCTTTGGTAAATCCCTGCTGACTTTTCCCAGTCACCTGCTTCGTTTGGTTTGCAACAGTTTCTAGGAGAACTCATTCCATTACTCTCCCAGGGATTGAAGACTGATGTCTGTAGTTTTCTGGATCCTCTTTTGGGCCCTTCTTGTACATGGGTATGACATTTGTCCTCTTCCAGTTATCAGCGATATTCCCTAATCTCTATGACTTTTCAAGTACTTATTTTCAAACTTGCTCATCTACTTGTATTTTACACAAGAATCCTAGGACCCCATTTAATTAAAAACTAAAAGCAAAATGAAGCAAGATCTAATTTTAAGAGCTGTAGACAGTTGTTCTAAATACTATTAAAAAAAAAAAGGTATATTTGAATTAAGGACTGTTGAAGTCCAAGTTCTCAAAAAAAAGAAAGACCTATGATACTTTCAAATCATGACTCAATTGAAGAGAGAAAAAAATGAAAGAATATAAATTTTATATTTAAAGCAAAATAGAACAGAACAGAATTTACTGATCACTAAAGACTTACTTATCAGCAAGTAAAGAGTCTGAGCCTTTATTAATTTTAGACGCTGCATTAAGACTTATCCAGCTGGGTGAAAATAGTTACTTTCCATTTGAATTCCAGTTTCAGAATTTAGATGTAAATCACAACATACTTTCTCAACAGATAGAACAGATAAAGCCAGATCATGTAAAGTTGTAGGACTCACAAATATTCTTGTATCACCAAAGATAAAACACTGGATGTGTAGTCCACATGGTAAAGATATGAATTTCACACTGAATAACACTGACTGTATCTACGTTGATACTCCATTCTGAAGGATGATGAAACATCAAACACACAGTGTAGCTCTCTTCAAAGAAAATTAAACCATCCAATTTCTGTCAAAGTGCGTGTTTATTCTTTCTTCATACTGCTGGGATATGATTCAGCTCCAGATTCATGTTCCTAAATTGAAGTGTATAAATGTAGGTGTCCAAGAGTCTGCAAATGTAAATCTATTTAGCTAGCTTTGATTTATTCTTGTATTTAAACAGCTGTACACCTCTACACAATTCAGCTGCCTAAACAGAGGCACATACAGCCAATTCAGAAAACTTTAATAATTATATTATTCCCAGCCTTCAGCTGTTCATCCAAAAGGTTTTACTAACCCCAGTCTTGTGTGAATATGTATCTGTCAGACTCACATGTCCAGAAATAGCATCCAGCTAAGAGCTGACTCTCATCTCCAAGTTCACTGATTAATTTGGCTAGCTCACCGCTGACCATGGTGAGAACACAGAAACCTAGCTCAGACATGTATATCTAAGTTTTGGTATCTGAGTAAAGCTTTGAGGACTGAGAAGCTATTGCGAGGGCTCTGAACATGTCCCCACTCCCAGGTGTTTACTGGCCTGGGCTGTGGGCTGACTGGAAAGGAACTCAGCTGGTGACATTGGGAAAAATCATTGTGAAGAAAGTGGTCTTGGTAGGGCCTGATTCCCTTGCCTTGCAAATGAGGCTGTCCTGCTGGGACTAGCCTGAGCTCCAGCCTCTGCTGTGTCAGAGCCAGGCCCTGATCTACAGGATAATGTCCTCAGCCTGGCCCCATCCCCAGCAAAGATCTCAATGCCTGGGGCTGTGGCTGTTCCCATGCTCCCTAGCTGCCCTGTTCCCTGGCTGGGGCAGTGAAAGAAGTCCTGGCTGCCCTGATGGCCCCTGGGGAGCCCCTGATGCCCACAGGGAGCCATATGATGCATCTTCACAGATATATTAACAGTCAGCAGTATGCATGGTCATCCATCTGGCTGCTGGAAAATGGGTAGAAATTCAGATTAGTAAATCTCTTACTTGTTGCTACTCTTTTGTCAGAGGTATTAAAAAAAATTACTCCAGCCAACAGAAAAGCTCCATACTGGCAGGGATCACCTAGGCAAAAAAAAAAAAAAAATTAAAAGTTAGTAGTAAAACAAATGAGCCATTGAGGATATTTGAAAGAAGTAAGTGTAGGAATTTCCTTCCTTAGAAGGAAAATTGCTATGTCTGGGAAATATCTATAGAATCAAATAATCTCCACAGAGTAACTATTCCTTCATTTCCGCTGATGAGGACTAGGTAATGAAAACATAGAATCATAGAGTAGTTCAGATTGGAAGGGACCTTTAAAGGTCATCTAGTGCAACTCCGCTCCTGCAGGAAGCAGGGACATCTTCAACTAGATCAGGTTGCTCAGAGCCCTGTCCAACCCGCCCAACCTGGCCTTAAATGTTTCCAGGGACATTCTAACATACTTAAGTGTAAGGCCTCTTATTACAATGAGAATTAGCACCACATCTTCCTAGGGATGAAAGAGGAACATGGCACAACATCTGGGAGATTCAAAGTGATTGACCAAAGGGAATCATAAGGATATGTAAAGCTAGAATTTATGTTTTTCAGAAAATAAGCAGTTTTATCTGTCAGAACGACATACCTTAAGTAATGTGCTGCCTGTCTCCTAATAGTTGGAGTCCTGAATGTGCTTATTAGATCAAGCACACATTTTTGTGCTTGATCTAATCAGCTTCTCTCTTTTTCTGAGACAAATTCATTTGTTCAGCTTTAGGTTTTCCCTAAACACTATGGACTGAAAATAATTTCCTGGCTTTCTGACTGGAATATAATTATAGTTGCGTAGTAGCACATACTTGATAGTACTACCATACATTATTTTAAGAATATGTAGAGAATGTAGGAGAATTAAAGTATTGGTCTGTGAGTGAGAGCTCAAGAGATGAAATTTTAGTGAGTATTCTGTAAAATCCTCACATCTAAGTGTAAAGAGATGAGTTACTCATGCTGGAGACAAATATTTAACTATGAACGATCTCTCAAAGAGGCCAACATTCTGTGCAGACATTCAGGTTTTGGACTTTTGAACATCTTTGGACTTGCAAGTTCACAGGGAAAAACAATAAAGATCAAGTGCATTTGGAAAATGAAATAAATAAAATAGGTAGAGTTCACATGCAAGGAGAGTATAGACTATTATAACTAGGAAGAAATAATTAGCTATACAAATACAAAAATAAACAAAGGTAATAGAGAAAAGAAAGAAGAATAAAAACTATCTCCATCATCCTGGGAAACTCATGCTTACTGGGCTTAATGAAAATATTTTGTTAAATAGATGTGTTTTGGTTTGGTTTGGTTTGGTTTGTAGGTAATGTCTCAAGTTAAGTACAGCCTTGGAAATTTCAAATCCTCTTCCCACTGCCTTCTAAAAATACTATAGGAGGAAAGTTCAGAAGAAAAAGACAGGCAGGTCTAGGAAACACAACTGTTCCGGGCTGTGTATTCTGTGGAAGAGAAATCTGAAATACAAGTCCTCAAATACTTAAAAGGCAGCTGCAAAGTGCAAGAAGAAATTACTGAAAGTATTTGGATAGGACAAGAAATAATGAGCTTGAGAGGGACTAAGCATTTCTGTACAGTGGTTTCAGAAGTTAAAACATGTCCTAGTTGAACACTAGAACAGAATGTATAAATTTTTCAGTGTAGAAAGTAGATTTAGACTCCGCATTCCCTTTTGGCAACATTTGTCTAGCATGGCTTGTGAATGATATATTTCACTGTAGGGTTGGGAGTCAACTTGCTGACCTTTTCAAGTCTTTTACAGACTTGTTTCTTTATGATATCTCAGAGGTACTCCCTGAAGCAACTCAGCTACTTCTCTTTTTTTTTCCCCTTTTCTTAATAATGCATATTTTAAAACCATATTTTTGTGCTTGATCTAATCAGCTTCTCTCCTTTTCTGAGAGAAATTAATGTGTTCAACTTTAAGTTTTCCCTAAACTGCCACACATAAAATATTAATCTCGAAGCAAGAAAGTTGTTACTTTGAAGGTTACGTGCTGTTTCAGCAGGATTATTTGTTGTTATAATTAAAAAAGGTTAATGTTTCAACATTTAAAATATTCCTGTGCTAGTATTCTTTTTTAAATTCAGTGTATAAAACTGTACTTGGGAACATAGAATCTTACATTTGTTGTTTCTCCCACTTCCAGTCTTCCAGTTTGGTTAATGGATGTTTTTCTGCAGGTGATGGATGTGTGTATGCTGAAGTAATTTCTTAAATTACCAGAGTTCTGCTGAATTGGATGGCATAATATTGATTTATGTTATCTGAGGATCTGAATTACTATTTTCCTTCATTTTTATTTTCCCACAAGTATTTTGTGACACTCTACCACCAGGATATCCAAATTCTGTGAAATCAAAATTCATAAGAAAAATTACTGAGGGAAAAGAAATCTAGAAAGGGAAAATCCTAGTAAAGAGGGAGAAATGAAGAGGGAGAAATGGATCAAAGGTTTCTGCTGCTGTTAATGATTCACAAAATCCTTTTGCCTGTAATTACTCTTATTAGTTTGCCCTTCCCAAACACCCAAACAAAATTTTCCTCAGGGAAAATGGAATTAAGTCAGAATTTGCATGCAGGCAAGGAGTGAAAAGGAAAATTTATTCAAGGGAGCCAAACTGAAACATTTATGGAAACATTCTTTAAAAGAAAATAAAAGTTCACTTAGAAAAAAAAAAAATAAGGAATGTTCATTTTCATTTGTCTTTTATGAAAGTAGAAGCTAAATTTCAATTTGCTTCATATGGATGCTCTTTAAAACAAAATTAAAATGGAAAAAAAAAACTAGAACACTTTTTCCTTTATTTGGATACACCATTGTGAGCATAAATATCTTTTAAAAGACAGCTTTTTGAGCATCAAAATCTGTATACTTGTACTACCTAATAAAGAAGGAACCTCTCTTGCAACAAGGAAGAAGAGAATTAGCACTACAGTAGAAATGAAGTGTAAACAAATTATCCTCTAGATCATAAAGAAAAGAGAAAAAAAATATTAATACATTTCAAGATTATAGATTTTCTGGCATTTATAGCTACTAAGGAAGTGTTATGTGATTAAGTATGAAAGCCCATTTGCTTCTCATTACAGAAAATATTCCAAAACAAAGCTACATGTCAATTCTTTAAACTTGCAAAAGTCAACAGTGGACAGTATAGAGAGTCTACAGTTAACATTTACAGATTCACTCCTAACTGCTATTTTAAAGGATGTGCTGTTTTCCATGCTTTTAAGGATATTTTCTTTATGTTATAAAATAATTGTGTTAATGAAGGCAATAAATATATTTAAAAAGAAGGTATCACTAAGGAGGGGAGACATAAAGCAAAATCTTAAAGTCTGAAAATGTGAAAAGCTTAGTTTTTACCTAAAAACGTAAATAACCTCTATACCAGTATTTTTATTTACTTTAATTAGTTAAACACCAACACATAACACTAGCTAAAACTGAAGAAACACAGATGTTCTCCTCCTCTACCTTGACTCGTAAAATACATTTAGCAGAAAGATTAAAAAGTAAATGTTTCAGGAATTTCTATGCAGTAGAAATACTTCTGTAGTTCAGGAGAGATCGGATGACCCATGTAAAGCTCCAGAGCAAACTTCTGACCTGTTTGAATTTAAAAATAAAACCAAAGTTCAGCAGCCTCTCTTTTCTGGAAAATAGTAATACCCATTCTACATCATAGGGTAATTTAAATATATTTTTAGAAGAGTCTGACCTGAGATAATGTGTCATTCATTCTGTCACACATATCAGCTTAACGTCTCCTGATTTGTCTTTTCTCTTACGTGAGACACAGTACTCATGTATAGATATATTTTCTTGCTGTGGGATTATGCTATCCTTGCAGTAGAAAGTACGCCAGTCTACACAATGAAATGTACATTATCACATTCACAAGTATTTCCTCATTGTTAGTTAGTATCTAGATAATTAGCTAATTATCTAAACATCAAAAAAACATTGATGATGTAACTTGAGAATAGGAGTCCACTGAAAAAAAAACAAGACTAGTCAGTCGTTATGCCATTTAAAACTGTATGACTGACATTCGTGAAGTAGTATTAAAGAAGAGCTCCATAAGTAAATGAGACATTCCTGACACTCACAACTTAATATAATGGCATCACAGAATCAAATGATTTTGCCCTGTCAGGGCTTTGGCTACTTAGACCATGGAACTTGTGTTGAGAAGCCTGGTCTACTAGGGACTGATGGGGTACACCTGAGAAGGGGAAGAGCATCTTGGACCAAAGGCTTGCTAGGCTCATCAAAAGGGCTTTAAGTTAATGTTGCTGGGGGAGGGGGAGCACAATCCAGGCCACCACTGTCAGTATAGTGCCAGTGTGAGCAACAAGTGCCCAGAACCTGGGGAATGATCGCAGGTAAGTACAAGAGAACCTAGAATGCAGTTCAAATGAATTCCAGCTGCTCCAACCAGCAAGTTGAATTCACTGGGGGTCCAGCTTAAGTGCCTGTATGCTAAAGCATGTAGCATGGGGAAAAAACAGGAAGAGTTAGAGATGTGTGCACACCTGCAGGGCTATGATCTTGTTGGCATCATGGAGACGTGGTGGGACGACTCATATGACAGAAGTGTTGGGATGGAGGTATACAGGCTTTTTAGGAAGGACAGGCAGGGGAGAGGAGGAGGTGGTGTTGCCCTCTATGTCAGCAACCAGCTGGAGTGCATGGAGCTCCACCTGGGGATGGATGAGGAGTTGACAGAGAATTTATGGGTCAAGATTAGAGGGATAGCAGTGACAATACAGTGGGGGACCGAGCGGACAAGGCCCTCTACAGGGACACTGGAGCAGCCTCACAGTCACAAGCCCTGGTCCACATGGGGGACTTCAACCACCCTGGCATCTGTTGGAGAAACAACACATGTGTGGATGACAACTTCCTCCTACAAGGGACAGAGGAGCCAACGAGGAGGCGTGCTATGCTGGACCTTGTTCTCACCAACAGGGAGGGGCTGCTGAGGGATGTGGAACCAGCCTTGCCTGCAGTGACCATGGTGGACCAAGCAGGGACTTGGGCAGCCTCGGCTGCTGTGACCATGAGATGATTCAAGATCCTCAGGGCAGTGAGGAGAGTGCACAGCAAGCTCTCTGCCCTGAACTTTAGGAGGACAGGCTTTGGCCTTTTCAGGGATCTGCTGGGTAATGTGCCATGGGATACAGCCCTGGAGGGAAGAAGGGCCCAAGAAAGCTGGTTGATATTCAAGGAGCATCTCCTCCAAGCTCAGGAGCAACGTATCCCAACAAAGAAGAAGTCAGGCAAAAACGCCAGGAAGCGTGCATGGATGAACAACAAGCTCCTGGACAGACTGAAAATAAAGAGGGAAGCCTACAGAGGGTGGAAGTAAGGACAGGCAGCCTGGAAGGATTACAGAGAGGTTGTCTGAGAGGCCAGAGATCAGCTAAGGCAGGCTAAAGCCCTGACGGAATGGAATCTGGCCAGGGATGAAAAGGGCAAAAAGAAAAGCTTCTATAGGTACGTCAGGGACAAAAGAAAGTCCAGGAAAAAAAAGTAGGCCTTCTCCAAAAGGAAACAGGTGACCTGGTTACCCAGGACATGGAGAAGGTTGAGGTGCTTAATGAGTTTTTTTGCCTCAGTCTTCACCGATAAGGGTTCTAGCTACATCACCCAAGTCACAGAAGGCAAAAGCAGGGACTAGGAGAATGAAGAACTGCCCACTGTAGCAGAAGCGCAGGTTCAGGAACATCTAAGGAACCTGAAGGTGCACAAGTCCATGGGACCTGATGAGATGCATCTATGGGTCCTGAGGGAACTGGCGGATGAAGTTGCCAAGCTGCTGTCCATCGCATTTGAGAAGTCATGGCAGTCTGGTGAGGTTCCCGATGACTGGAAAAAGGATAACATTACTCCCATTTATAAAAAGGGGAACGAGGAAGACCCAGGCAACTACAGATCAGTCAGCCTCACCTCTGTGCCTGGCAAGGTCACGGAGCAGATTCTCCTGGAAACCATGCTAAGGCACATGGAGAGCAAGGAGGTGGTTGGTGACACCAACATGGTTCACCAAGGGCAGATCGTACCTGACCAATTTGGTGGCCTTCTATGACAGCATCGGTGGACAAGGGACAAGTAACTGATGTCATCTACCTGGATTTGTGCAAGGTATTTAATACTGTCCCGCACGACATCCTTCTCTCTAAACTAGAGAGGAAAGGTTATGACGGATGGACCACTTGGTGGATAAGGAGTTGGCTGGATGGCCGCACTCAGAGAGTGGTGGTCAACAGCTCGATGTCCAGGTGGAGACTGGTGAGTGGTATTCCTCAGGAGTTGGTATTGGGCCCAGTATTGTTCATCATCTTTGTCGGCGACATGGACAGTGGGATAGAGTGCACCCTCAGCAAGTTCACCAACAACACCAAGCTGTATGATGTGGTCGACACACTGGAGGGAAGGGATGCCATCCAGAGGGATCTTGACAGGCTGCAGAGGTGGGCCCGTGCCAACCTCAATGAGTTCAACCAGGCCAAGTGCAAGGTCATGTACATGGGTCAGTGCAATTTCAAGCACAAACACAGGCTAGATGAAAAATGGATTGAAAGCAGCCCTGGGGAGAAGGACTTGGGTATGCTAGTGGATGAGAAGCTCTACGTGAGCCAACAATGCACCCTTGCAGCCCAGAAAGCCAACCACATCCTGGGCTGCATCAAAAGAAGCATGGCCAGCAGGTTGATGGAAGTGATTCTGCCTCTCTACTCTGCTTTCATGGCACTCCACCTGGAATACTGCATCCAGCTCTGGAGCCCCCAACATAAGAAGGACATGGATCTGTTGGAGAGAGTCCAGAGGAGACCACAAAGATGATCAGAGGGCTGGAGCACCTCTCCTATGAGGGCAAGCTGAGAGAGTTGGGGCTGTTCAGCCTGGAGAAGAGGAGGTTCCAGCGAGACCTTATAGCGGCCTTCCAGTACCTAAAGTGGGACTATAGGAAAGATGGGGAGAAACTCTTTAGTAGGGCCTGTTGTGATAGGATGAGGGGTGATGGTTTTATAATAGAGGCAAGTAGATTCAGATTAGACATTAGGAAAAATTTTTTTTCAGTACTGGTGGTAGAACACTGCAACAGGTTACTCAGAGAGGTGGTAGATGCCCCATCCCTGGAAATATTCAAGGCCAGGTTGGATGAGTCTCAGAGCAACCAGTTGAAGATGTTCCTGCTCCTTGCAGGGGAGCTGGACTAGATGATCTTTAAAAGTCCCTCCCAACCCAAACTACTCTGTGATTCTATGACAATTCAGTTTGGAGGGGACCTTGCATGGTTCTTCTCAAAGCCAGATCAGCTCTGAGGTCAGAGAGCGTTGCCCAGGGCTTTGTCTAGTTGGATCTTCAAAACCTCCAAGGATGGATGTGGCACAACCTGTCTGGGCAACCTGCTCCACTACATGACTTTTCTCATGGAGAAAAAGTTTGTGTGCTATCTGAACCATTTTTGTTTAAAATTTCCTCCTTTGCCTCTCATCCTTCTGCCACACACTACTGAGGAGATCCTATCTCTGTCTCCTTTCTGACCTTCCCTTAGGCTGTGGGGGTTGCTTTTAAGTCCTCCACAGCTATCTCTTCTCCAGGATGAACAAGCCCTGCTCCCTCAGTCTCTCCTCACCATCCTGGTGGCCTTCCACAGAACTTCTTCCAATTTATCTACATCTTTCTTTTATTGAGGGGGAGGAGGAGTTGTATGTTTAAATGTAACCTGGTGCATTATCTAGATGTGGTCTCATAATAGCTGAGTAGAGGAGGGTAATTACTCCCGTTGACCTTCTGACTGTTCTCCTGGCCCTAGTCCCATATGCTGCTAATTGTCTTTTTTGTCAGAGTGCCTTGCTGGCTCACACTCATCTCACTCTTCTCCATGGCCCCCAAAGCCTTCTCCCCAGAGCTGCTGCTCTCTAGCTCATCAGTCACCAGTGTTTATTGCTTCCAGATTTTTCTTTCCAGAGGATGGACTTTGCCTTTGTTCTTGTTGAACTTCAGGAGGTTCTGACAGCACATTTCTCCACACAGAGAATGTCAACACTGACCGTCAGTGTATCTGCTGCTCCCTCCCAACATGCTATCATATGCAAATTTAATGAGAGTGTACTGTGTCACCTCCTCCATGTAATTGACAAAGATGTTAAACAGGACATGTTCCCATACAGACTCCTGTGGCACTTGTTACCAACATCCAACCCATCCTCTGAGCCCAGTCATCTGACCATTTTTTTTACCTATTGATTTTTCCACCCATCCAGGCCAAAATGTCCCAACTTCTGTACAGGAACTTTATTTGAGACAGTGTCAAAGCCTTACTAAAGTAAAGATAAATTGCATCCACAGCTCTCCTTTCATCCACAGATCAAGTTATTTTATCACTGAAGGCAATCAGGTGGGTCAGCAATGATTTGTTCTTGGTAAAAACCCATGCTGATGGTTCCCAGAGGACTCATGCTGAGATTTTTTTTCCATGGACCCCAGTAAGGCTGACCACACTACAGTTTCTCAGGTTAGCCTTTTGAACTGTCTTTAATATGAGTGCAACATTTGCCTTTATCCAGTCATTGGGGATATTCTTTGATTTCCATGACCTTTTGAAGGTGACAGACAGGAGCCTTGGAAAGATACTAACCAGCTCATTCAGCACACACGGATGCAGCCTGTCAGGTGTCATGGACTAGATGAGATGAGTCTTGAATGAGTCCTCATCCAGCAGCTAGTACATCCTCTCCTCCTTAAACCTTGTGTCTAAGCACAGAGGACCCAGAGACCTTGTTGATGAAGACTGAGGCAAAGGAGGTATTGGGTACCACAGCTTCATCTGTGTCTTCTGGCACAAAATTGCTCATTTCTGAGTTTTTGTTTTTTATTAGCATAATGTAGCAAAGATTTGGTTTGTGAATTGTGACTGTGTGAAACTGATGTACAAAATTTTTGCATGTATTCAGAAGATTTTATCTAACTGGGTAAATAATCATAAATCAGTCACAACTTTTTCCTCTACATTCACAAAATCCTTTGCTGAAGATTTAGGTCTTATATTAGAATCAGTAAAGTTATTACTCTCTTAACTTTAACCAAACCAAGTTTAAGAAAGCTATTTGGTAATTTCCCATTAATTTGTTTTCAATATCTTCAAAGTCATATTTAAAATATGCTGGTATATTTGTTCATCAGCAGAACTATGAACATATAGCAGAACTACTATGTCAGTAGGACCTAATATGATAGGCAATAGCTACACTACAGCAGTAAATTCACAATTTCTCCTTATAGACTGGATCAAAATTTATAAACAAGATCCTACAGAGAGTCTCTGAACAGGAAATTTGAACTTGACAACCCAAAAGCGTAATGTTGTGTGTTACCTGTGAGTAGGACTGTCTCTGAAAGAAAAAAAAAATAATAATAATAAAAAAAAGGTTTCCTTCTCTTAAATTTCCCTGTTCTTAAATTTATTAGGTATCTTAGAAATATTCAATATATTATGCTTACTCATCCAAACAAATGGATACATCTGTAATCAAAGGTGAATGAGATCATTAGCCTATCCAAGCAAGTTAACTTTCCTGTACGCCTGATTTCAGCTCACTTCAGTTCTTAATCTCACAGAAGGAATTGCAGGGATATGCATTTTCTTGTCTTACATCTGTAAAAAACATCTGTTCTAGAAACCATAAAAAGATCAATTTCATAATCAAAGCCTTCCTCTTTAGTTAGTAGTTTTTATGTCAGATGATATACAGAATACATTATCAGCTTTTTAAGTCTTTTACAAGTTTTCTATCTTTTCTAAGAAACATCAGTCCTGAGTGAATTAAAAAAAAAAAAAGAAAAAAGCAAGTACTTTACTGTAGCAAAGACTGAAAACAACAAAGTAGAACACCACACTATGTGACAAGAAAATACTTGGTGACGCTCAATCTCAATGCAGACTGTCTTTCCAAAACAAATCAGTCCTTTGAGACTTCAGAAAAATTAGCTGGGTCACCACCATATAAGTATACTTACAAAGAAGCCCATTCAAAATGTCTTAAATATTATCCGGTTTTTATTTAGTTCTCTTCTGTGACCATGACCATTTGCTTCCACAGTAAAATTTCAACACTTTTGAAAACAGGTCTTATCTGTATTAAATATGAGTTTCCTCTCTCTTTAAATTTTCGTTCAGGCTGATAGGTTAAGCAAATTTAGGAATTTCTACATCCTACAGAAGACCAAAGAATAGAAATCCCTCAACTAAGTAAGCAACAAAAAGAACAAGGACTAGCCTTTGCTAAGCAAACACAGGCACAGTGCTAAGAGTGTCTGCAGATTCCTGCATGTATGTTATTGCTCAATAAACTCCTTAATAGACTATTGCCTTGATCACCATAGACATAAGCTTTGCCACTCTCAAGAATACACTTCCCAGCCTTAGTTATTGATTAGCACTGTTAATATATCATATGAGCACTGCTCAACCATTTAAATGTCTTTATCATCATAACATACTGAGAAATAGAAAAGCCATGTAGCCATTTTGTACTAATTTATCCAATCCCATTATTTAAAAAAAAAAAAAATTAAAAATCAAATCCCAAAGCAACTGAAGGTTATATAGTTAGGGGAGGCTATATGCAGACGAATTCTATATTTTTAAAACTTCCTAGATACTGAATTGCTATTCCTTTCAATAAATTTGAAATATTTCATTATAAGAAACTTCCAAGAGGAATCAGTATATTCTGAAACACAGTGTGGAATTAAGTAAAGAAACAACTTTTCTGTGCTTCTTGATGAGTAATAGCATCAGCACAGGGGAAAAAAAACGAAAAGTAGTATTTGTAGCTCACACAGTCCATGCCAGATGGTCTGCTGAACACACTAATTCTTTGCCTGCTAGGAAATCCTAATTACTGCTTTAAAATAAGAAATTTCAGTAATTTAGTAATGTTTTCATCTGATATAACACTAAAAAATAAGTTAAAATAAGAAGAATGGAAATATTTATGAAAGATACACAATTCCATAATTTAGTTTTCATGTGCAAATCTGTGGTAAAATATTCACTATTCTGGATCTCGACATAAACCAGATCCCTTTATTATACAGTGGTGAAAATTGTTGTATTGTATTAGATCTTGTAATTTCATTCCTGTGTTTTCCTCAGTCTCATAGATTATTTGCCTCTGTGCTAGCTATTCTTTTTTTTACATTGAGTTCCATATGGATAGCAAAAAAAAAATTGCAAATTTAGCCACCTTAACAAAAAGAGAAAAAAAAAGCAGAATTTTCCACCAGAAAGCATAAAAACCTGATAGCATTTTGTGGAAGGACACTGTAAAGTTATGAGGCAATTTCAGAGGAAATAAAATTAATTTAAAGGGATAATCAAACTTTTTTTTAAGCACTGTTTTTATACTTCATGATTTGTTGTATCCTGTCAGCTAAAAAGAATGTTCATGCTAGTTATATTTCCTGTATCTGTAACTGAGTAATAATCGTGCTAGCTCTCATTTATTTTTGGCTATACATCACTAATATGCAATGCAAACCCTTAATGTTTGCAATCATACACATGTACTGAACTTTAAAACTTGTAGGATGAGAACAACTATGGTGTCTTACAATTACTATATTTGTTGGAGTTCAACTATGTGGCAATATCTGTAACATTAGAAAAAATGTAAACAGGATACACAGACTTGTTAATTGCTTACTTGCTGCAAAAAAAAAAGAAGTAGAACTAGAACACTCAGATACACAAAAATGAATTGCTAGGATTATTTTAGGCTTTTTTTTTAGCATCTGAGGAGGATGGAGTCATAAAAAATTTAAGACATATTATATACTTTAGGAAAAAGAATATCCTTTACCAATTTGTAGTTTGATAAATAGACCAATGCATAAAATACTATGACTTGAAGCATATTCATTTACATTGCAACTGAAATGAAAATCAGGATGAATTATTTATACCATGCTGTACTTTAAGCAGCCAAAATGAGGAAGCATAAAACGGATAATAAGGGGGGAAGGATGGAGGAAGGTGACAGGGACAGAGACAATGAATGGATGGATGGGGGATGACACAGAAATTTCTATCCAAAAAGATGCGAAGGGAGTTACACAGACATTAAAAGAATTAGTCCTGGGGACATTTCATATTTCAGATGAAATGTTTACTCACAAGGACATGCATCTGCTTATCTGTTTCTTTCAGGAGGCAGTAACTGTGCTAATACAGGAGCAAAGAACAGAGCAGAAAAGGACCAATAACTACAACAGTTCTTCAAGTAACAGCCTAATCTCCTCGGTGTGCATACTATGTCACTGATTGACTTTCTTGTCTAAAAGATGAGAACTTCAACTCATGCTTTTCCTTTCTCCTGAGAAATATACAAAATGAGATTATTCTGCAGTGTTTCCTAATCTAGCAGGTATGCAGCTTTTAAATCCAAAGCTGAAACACCATTAAGATTGTAAATGCAAATACTCTGAACTCCTAAAATTCAAATTACAACAGTCTCCTGTGACATGTTCACCAATATATTTTTCTGCAACTTAATTCAATCTTTAAGAGAAGTCATGCTTTGTTCAGTCTTTATATTGGCTTCATTCTTTCATACATGGCTATGTCTAGGCGTAAAAATGTTAGGCAATTAGTTATATTTCCAGTATCAGGAAAATGGTTCTACCATTTATGTTGTACTAAAGCTAACTTTGCAGCTGCTATTACTACCACTAGAGAAGAGAATATAGAATCATAGAATGGTTTGGGTTGTAAGGGACCTTCAAAGGTCATCTAGTCCAACCTCCTTGCAAGGATCGAGGACATCCCCGACTAGATCAGGTTGCTCAGAGCCTCATCCAACCTGGCCTTGAATGTTTCCAGGGATGGGGCATCCACCACCTCTCTGGGAAACCTGTTCCAGTGTTCCATCACCCCCATTGAAAAAAATTTCCTCCTTATAGCAAGTCTGAATCTGCTTTCTTCTATCTTAAACCATTACCCCCTCATTCTATCACAACAGGTCCTGCTAAAGAGTTTCTCACCATCTTCCTTATAAGGCTCTTTTAGGTACTGGAAGACGGCTATAAGGTCTCTCCAGAGCCTTCTCTTCTCCAGGCTGAACAGCCTCAACTCTCTCAGCCTGTCCTCATAGGAGAGGTGCTCCAGCCCTCTTATCATCTTTGTGGCCCTTCTCTGGGTTCACTCCAACAAATCTTATGTTGGGGGCCGCAGAGCTGGACACAGTACTCCAGATGGGGTCTCACGAGAGCGGAGTAGAGGGGCAGAATCACCTCCCTCAACCTGCTGGCCATGCTTCTGGCCACAGTCACAGGAGGCTACTGGGAGGCAGATGAGTGGTGAGTGTATATTGGGTGTTGTGTTAAAGAGATTTACCTGTAAGTAAGTAGAAAAGTTTATGGGAAATACTACTTGCCAAGGCCTGTGGCAAGTAAGTGACCATCCTGTTTTAAGGATTCATGTATACGGACATGGTCTACGGCATGCAACTTTGCTCCAGAGCTGTAGAGTGGACCACTCACTTGAGTGTTGTCACAGACTTTTCTTTCACACATGCCCAAAGGGGTTTATAACTGAGTCAGAATAATGAGCTTTTTCATGTGGTGTTATGGATAAACAAAGGGATGTCAAACATACTGACTGACATTTGTCCAGTGTTCTGATTTCTCTCTAGCTTCAGACCAACACCTTCAGGTTTTTTTACTGTTACTTCTTGCATTGTTTTTTCAGTCAGAATCTGAAATTTTAATCTTAAACATATTAAAGAAGCCTTATTAAAAATTTATCCTGTCTGATAATAACACACAAAAGGGAAGTTTCAGATTTGAATAAAAATTATAGACAATTTCCAGGTGAACTTCAGCTGATTTAGAGTCACAGAAGTAGATGCCAAAATAGAACAGATTGTCTTTCTGAATATATCAATCTATAATAAATTTCCACCTGGTTAAAAGAGCAATAAGTCAAATGAGAGAGCCTCTTAAGTATTATTAACTTGTTCGTGAATGAACTTTTGCTGTAGTAATAAAGAGTGGGAGATGCTGGCAGACAATAATGTATCCTGTTTGCTAGGTTATTTTTTTCACAACTGGAACTTTCAGCTCAATAAAGCATGAGGAGGGGAAAGAGGCAGGACTGCAATTTATCACAGACAGATGGTAACAGGAAGAGTGTTACCAGTGAAGACATACACAAAAAAAAGAGGGTGATTTTATCCCAAGCCAGTATTTGCTAGGATTTTTATTTATTTATTCATCCATTCATTTGTTGTGGGAAAACATTGAAAGGTACTCTTCATGAATGTGTTCTCTTTTAGACTAATTGAAGGATGTTTTTTTTTTCCTCTCTCCTTTCTTAGCAATCCAATTAAAAGCTGGGGTGTAATCCAAAGGCAGAAATAAAAGACGTTTAGAAAGTCAAGTTTCATTAAAACTAGTTGTATGAAATATTTGTGCTTTAAAGAGAATTTAGAAAGAAGTCATGATGGTATTTTACAATTGTAAGACACATATGAAGAGAGCAACTACAGCCACAAAAAAACCAAAACCAAAACCAAAACCAAACCCTTTTCAGTTACTTTAGTCACCAAATGAAGAATGACAATCTGAATCTCCAGTTCTTAGGACAATGAGGACAGCCAGAGAGAGAGCAGCAGAAATGCATCGATGGGTGTTTTGGGAGAGATGATGAGCTAGTTTGGAGCTTATGGGTGAGGATTAGAGAGTAGACCAATACTGGCAATGTTGCAGTGGATGTCTGCTATAGATTGCCTGATCAAGAAGAAGTGAATGAGGTCTTCCTCAGAAAACTGGAAGAAGCTTCATATTTGCAGTTTCTTATGGGGAACTTGAAACATCTGATAATGGCCTTCAGGAATCTCAAGCCCCAAAGACTTGTGGGAAAGTCTGGAGTAAAGAATATTGATCCTCAGCAGAGGAGAATCAACCTAGCAAATACTTAAACAAGTTGGACATACACAAGTGTGTGGGACCTGATGGGATGTGCCCACAAGTGCTGAGAGAACTGACTGATGTCATTTCAAGGCCACTCTTGATTATGTTTGAAAGATCATGGTGATTAAGGCAGATTTCTGAGGACAGGAAGAAAGCAAGTGTCACTCCAATATTCAAAATGAAGACCCAGGGAACAACCAACCAACCAGTCAGCCTCACTTCAGTCCCTGGAAAATGATGGAGGAAATGTTTCTCGAAGCCATTTCCATATACAGGGAGAACAAGAAAGTGATTGGCAGAAGTCAATAAAGGAGAAATTAAATCTGACTACCCTGATAGCCTTCTGTCTAGCTCAATGGATAAGAGGAGAACAGTGAATATTGTCTTGACTTTAGTAAATCCACATTGACCAACTGAAGAAATACAGACTAGGTAAGTGAACAAGTGAGGTAGAGCAAGTCCAGCAATGGGCCACAAAGATAATTAAGGGATTGGAGCAACTGTCATATGGCAGACATTGAGGAAGCTTGAACTGCTCAGCCTGGAGAAGAGAAGGTTCGGGGGAACAATATCATTACATATAAATACTTCATGTAAATACTTGATGAGGGAGACTAAGGAAGCTGGAAGAGAGAAGATGTACTAAAGAAGTGGTATCCAGTGACAGGACAAGAGGTAATGGACACAAATTCTACTTAAATATAAGAAAAAAAAACTTTTTTTTTTTTTTATTCTGATGATGGTGAAATATTGTAAATGGTTTCTCAGAGAGGTTGTGAAATCCTCATTCTTGGACATATTCAGAAGCTGAGTAGACATGATGCTGAACAACCTGCTCTAGTTGATCTTGGTCTAAGCAGGCATGTTAGAATAGATGATCTCCAGTAATTCTGTGATTCTGAGAAAACTACCATATCCTTAACAGGTAGGAGGCTAAGCAAAAATTTGTGAAAAAAATTAAAAATAACATTATCCTTCAGATTGCATTACTTTCAAGGACTGAAATCACTTTACCTAAAAGAAAGAAATCAATATTAATGTGAAAATATATCAACTAGAAAACATAGATGAGTTAAAAATTAGTTTACTGATCCTTGTCATGTTTATTCGAATTATTCTCCTTCCATTTAAAGAAAAGCGCTGCTTTACACAGGACAAAGGGAATCCACCATTTCCCCTGAGGTTTTTAGAAGGTATATTTAGAATACTGAAGAAAGCATACAGTTTGAAGACTGTGGACTATGAATTCCAGCTATCATCCAATCTGCTTAACTTAGAAATCTCAGTTAGGCCAAAATTTTTATGTGCATGAACTAGCTTGATAAAATTCCTAATGGAATCAATGGAGAGAAACATGCTTTTGAAGGTCTGTAAAGTGAGCTTCAGTTGTATAGTGAACATTATCTCTGTATTAGGAAGAGACATGAGATAGGTTTTCCTGACTGGAAGAAAAAATGTTGGCCGTGAAAGACACTGTTCTGAATGTTCATTTTTTTAAATCAAAATCCAACTTTAGCCATAGGTAGCTAATTTCATTTTCCAGAGCTGTCTTCATACAGTCTTCCTCTGATCTATTCCTTCACGTAAAAACATGAAGTTGTATCTACCTTCTTTCTTTTATTTTTTTCCCTTGCAAAGAAAGCTAGTCTTCCAGATTTAGCACTAATTCACTTCTAAATTTTGGGAAACTCAATAACATATTTTAATTATTTTTTATAATAAACACTTTTAGTTCAAATATTTTACAGTAACAAATACAACTTTTTGACTACATCCAAAGAATAAGACAGAATAAGATGTCCAGTGTACTCGAAATGAGTTCATGGGTTCGTAATTTCTCTGTCACTAAAGAATAGGAATAGGACCTTGTAGAATGGATTTTGTTTTCAATTGTGTAACTTTTTTTTTTTTTTGTTATCAAAACAGGTTCTAAAATCAAGAACTAGGAAGCATTTAACATCTCAATTACCTTAGAAAGAAAGTAAAGTATTCAGTATCGCTGCGCAACCTGACTAAAGGGTTAGTTTCTGCATACGGTATGTATATGTTATGTAAGTCACTACTTATAACACACACATGTGGGAAGAGAAACAGAGTTTGAGAAATAAAAGCAGAAAATCCTGTGCAGAAAAATGGTAATCATGAAATGTAGAAGCACATACAAGATGTTTAGAGGAAAGATATACAAAGTGTCATGATCAAGATGAAAAGTGATTCCAGAGGAGCAGGAAAGCCCTTGGTTTAAGAAAAAGACCTGTTGACCAGTGGGATTTCAATTTCCTTGACAATTCAACCAAGGATACACATTCTTCAATCACTAAAGCAACATTTAGGCACTTCAAGGTGGAATAAGACTGCTTCTTTATTGTTCAGTGAACAATAGGATCAGTGGCAAATGAGGAAACTGTCTTAGGAAACATATCCAGTGTAATAAAATGCTAGGAGACAGTGAACATTTAAGATCTACTGATCTCATAAAGCTTAAAATAGTCTGGAGAGTATGGTGCATATAAAAAGCCAAGCAGTCTAAAGAAAATGTGGCTTTGCTCTTAAAAGGTTAAATTAGAACCCATTACTATCAAAATCAAATTTAGGAAATTCTATTACCTAAGAAATAGTTGAAACAGATTGTGGTCAGTGTTTGGAATAAAAAATGTATCCTAGCTGGAATGCTGAATGAATATGGATTTCAAGAGACTGGCATAGAAGAGCAGAGAGAGACGTTAAAATATATAAATGGTTGTGATAGCTTTTTCCCTCATGCACACATTCAGTGCATATTATTCCAGATGTGCTGAAAAGAGGATATTTTGTTCTAAGCAGACTAAGATATTTTTATTTCTTCCTCAAAGAAAGAACTACATTGAAACTGTAAAGTTATGTGATTAGAGGTTCAAGAAGGATTCACAAACACGAAAGTAGAGGAAAAATGGCAATAATCTAATCAAGGAGACAAGGCTTGACCTGTCCTGACCCCTCTCCCAGCTGTCCCAGGAGAGGCTCAGCCTCATGGGCTGGACAGGACACATATGAGTATGAGTCAGCAGGAGCAGCTCTCCAGATTGCCTTGCAGACTGAGGAGTATTACTGTCTAGTTTTATGGGGTTAATGTTGGGATGCTGGTCAGTGTGCTTGTGTGTCCTGCACCTTGTCCCTGTACTGTGTCCTATCTCCTCATTAAACACCATCTCTATTTTGAAACTGCTCTGCAGACCCTGTGAGATGTAGTGGGGTCAGTTGGGAAAACTGATTGCATATATGTGTGTGTGACCGCGCATGAGGTAACTGAAAACAAGGGGATCCAGGGGCCAGCTACTGAGAAGAATGAGTGTCTAAGGCCAGTTACGGGCCTTCATATTGATCAACCAGAGAGAGAGGAAGATGATGACGCTGTTGGTGTCGTTCATGATTTTGTGAGTGCCATGTTTTCTGTTTGTGTTGATCCTTGTGGCCAGGTGTGTGTATGTGTATGTATGTGTTCTATATGTGTATTTGCATGTGTGCCTATTGGGAAGGTGTGCTTAGCTTCGCTTCTAGCTGGAAGCAGCTGCAGCAGCTTTGCCTTCATCAGGCTACTGAACTCAGCAACTCCTAACAAAAGAAACCCAAAAGATAAGAATCCAAACATGAAGATGTTGTGGTGCTATTTATGGTAAAATTAAATCTTGTGGTCACGAATACATATACCAGAATAAGTAGCTGGTTGTGCAGAAAGAAGTGGGTTTTGTATTTCCCTCCAAGATATTTCCACTAAATAATTAAAAGATACATTCAGAAGAAAAACAGTTCTACGTGTCCTTAAAACATAGGCAATATCAAGTAATTCATATTTTCAGACAGTTTGCTTGAGTCTCACTCAGAACCTAGATTTTTCTACATGAGTTTACAGATCACCTGTATAGATCTTTCCAACTATTTTCAATACTAGTGACATTTTTTTTCTAGAACTGATGAAGAATTAGGATCATTTCACCCCCATTCACTTTCAGAATCAAATTTCTATGCATGTGGATTTCAATACAATTTATGTAAAGTTACTGAAGCCAATGGAATAAGAGAATGATACCAAAGTTCAGTCCAACTCCGAACTACCCATTACTGACTGTGGTAGAACAGAGGAAGGAAAAAACAAGCCAAAGATGCTTAAGTTTTGATTGCATTTGCAAGGCCAGATTTTGTTGTTATTGTTCCAGTAGACCAACTACACTTCATCTAGAAATACATGCTCCCTCTCTGAGATAACCCTGTAAATTAAGAGGAACATTTAAGAAGATATACCTCCACTTCAGGATAAGCTGTTTATGAAAGAGGTTTTGGGGGACTTCTAGATTAAATATTAATTTTTCAGTCCTTAGGTTTCCTCCTTTCAAGCTCCACATAAATCTTCATTTCCACCTTTTTTTATCCTTTAAACATTATTCCCTTCCTTTCTTTTTCTTCTTGGATCATTATACATTCCTTTCCTCTATTTTTGTGTACTTTCCTCTGTTTTGTGACTCTGATCTTCCTACCTCAAGAGTTCAGTTTAGCCTTACCCTCTTCACCCTATGTTATAGTTTATCCTGTCACTTCCCCACTGTGTTGAAGAATCCTCCCAGTATAAGTGAATTGTGCCTCAAATGAGTGCTTCCAATGCCAGTGGCTGTTATCTGTAACACAAACTGAACCTGACTGCATAGTAATGACTCAGGAATGATCTTAGCCATTTCACGGCAAAGATATAACTATGTAATTTAAATGGTAAAATGTTAAATAGTAGTAATCTGGGTCCAAGGCTTATGAGGAAGCAAAAGCTTACCTTTAGATGTACTAGGAAAGCAAATGGCCATCTTGATTTAATCAACAGTTTTAAACTTAAAATCAATTTACTAGCTTTTAATTTTGTAGCCTAGAATTATAAAATAACAGGAAATAAGGACTTCAGAAATACAGCAGAACGGATGTTTAATGTAGCTTAATTAGAAGGATTACATGTTTTTTTTTACATGTCGGTAAACTAATGAAGTCTAAACAGGTCAATAATAATAATAATTTGACTGAGAAGTCTTTGGAAGGACTGCAGCAACAGGAAGGTACAATTCTTACCTCTCTGAGTTCAGTTACACTGTTTTGGTGCTGAAGTGGTACAGGGTTATAATAATCCTGTACCTGTGTAAATTTAAGCAATAGTGACAGCACCACGGTTTCTACATCTCATTCATTAATGGTTGGTTATATTATGCCCTCCTATCTTCTCTCTGCTACTATAAGTTTTTAAAATGCAGGGTGTTTATCATAGAAGTTACCATTCAAGTATAGTTATAGAAAGTGTAAAAAAAAAAAGTCTATTTTGAAGCACAGCGTGCCATCTAGTGGAAATACGTTGCAAGGAGCACGGCAGTTAGCAAAATTAGAAAAGGTGAAAAACACTAGTCACTCTCTCCCGAGCTGAGCAGCATTGGCCCACTGTCCATTTATGCTTTGATTAATGAACACGTGACATATTTATGAATCTTTGTTTCCAATTAACTCTAGCAAAGTATTTGAGGACTTGTTATAAATTATTTAAAGGGATGGGAATTGAGCAGAACTATTTTGAAAGCTGTGCATGAAATATTAGTCTCTTTAATGAAGGCTAACTTTTAACAGCAGAAGCCAAAGAACTTAATTAACTGCTCACTGATACACTGCAGAGTAACTCACTCTCCACAAACAATTCCTGTGGCTTCAAAGTTTTTCTTTTCTTCATACTGAGATATACAAGAAAATACTGGCAGTACTCCCTGTTCTTGCAGTGATGTACAACAGCAAATTTTGAGAGACATTTCGTAGAATCACAGCATCACAGAATCACAGAATGACTGACGTTGGAAGGGATTTCTGGAGGTTATCTGGTCCACTTCCCTGAGAATAGCCTTGAAGAGAAGGACTTGGGAATGTTCGTTGATGAGAAGCTTCATATGACCCAGAAATGTGTGTTTTCAGCCCAGAAAGTCAACTGTATCCTGGGCTGCGTCAAAAGAAGGATCATCATCATGTCAAATGAGATGATTCTCCCCTTCTACTCTGCTCTTGTGAGACCCCATCTGGAGTACTGCATTCAGTTCTGGGGCCCCCAGCATAAAAAGGACATGGACCTGTTGGAGTGAGTCCAGAGGAAGACAGTGAAGATGATCAGAGGGCTGGAGCACCTCTCCTATGAAGGCAGGTAGAGAGATTTGGAGTTGCTCAGCCCAGAGAAGAGAAGGCTCTGGGGAGACCTTATAGCAGCCTTCCAGTCCCTAAAGGGGGCCTACAAGAAAGATGAAGAGGGACTTTTGACAAGAGCATATGGTGATAGGACACAGGTAATAGCTTTAAACTGGAGGAGGGTAGGTTTAGATTAGACATAAGGAAGAAATTCTTTAATATGAGAGTGAAAAGGCACTGGAATACGTTACCCAGAGAAGTAGTGGATGCCTCATCCTTGGAAGTGTTCAAGGCCAAATTGGATGGGGCTTTGAGTGACCTGGTCTAGTGGAAGGTGTCTCTCCCCATGATGGGGAGGGGGTATGTGTGGGGGCGTGGTTTGGAACTAAATGATCTTTACAGTCCCTTCCAACCCAAATCATTCTATGATTCCATGATTCCCCTACGCACGTAGGGCCATCTAGAACCAGTTGCCCAGGGGGATATCCAAACAACTTTTGAAGATCTCCAAGGATGGAGACTCCACAACCTGTCTGGGCAACCTGTGCCAGTGATTGATCACCCTTACAGTAAAAAGCTGTTTAGTGATGTTCAGATGGAACGTCCTGCATTTTGGTTTGTGCCCATTGCCTCTTTTCCTGTCACTGAGAAAAGCCTGGCTCTGTCTTCTTTAGACCCTCCCTTCCAGTGTTTACATATATTGAGAAAATCCACCCTGAGCCTTCTCCTCTGTAGGCTAAATAGTCCCAGGTCTTTCAGTCTTTCCTCACAGGATAGATACTCCACTCCCTTCACCATCTTTGTGGCCCTTCATTAGACTCTTTCCACTAGGTCCATAACTCTCTTGTACTGTGGAGCCCAGAACTGAACACAGTACTCCAGGTGTGGCCTTACCAGTGCTGACTAGAGGGGAAGGATCTTCTCCTTTAACCTGCTGGCAGTCCTTTGCCTAATGCTACCGGTTCATTTTTAACTTGATATCCAACAGGACTCCCTCGTCCTTTTCTGCAGATCTGCTTTCTAGCTGAGTGGCTCCAGTATATACTGGTGCATTTATTTCAAAGAGGAGACATATATTGGCTTTGTTGCCACATATTCTGATGTTATCATGCATTCTGACACGTATTTAAAGGAATCATTAATTTATCTTTGCTTTTTCTTCCCACAAATCCACACCAGACCTGGGTTTCATGCACACATCATCATGTGCACACATCACTTCATAGATCAAACACATAATAAATTAAATCTGGAGAACGCATCTGTTAACTAAGTGGACGTTCTATGATTTTGGTGGGACGACTAAGTCATTACTTTCTCCTCTAGCAGCTGTTGTTATTTTATCTTCAGAAAGCTTTCTGCTGAGCTGAGTACACCAGCCATCCTCACACTGCTAATTTAATAACTGAGCATTAAGACACATCCAGGTGCGATAGCATGCAGCTGCCTGTGTTACCAGCACCTAAGAGGAAGGGAGAAGGAGAGATGGCTGCATTGAACATTTCTAGAGGAACTCAGAAATAATTATTTCACTTGTTATTACAGTGGAAAATACTGGTTTGAGAGCCTCACATTCTTATTGTTTAGTTTAGTTAGTTCAGATCAGTCTAAGACCATAGTGTTTTTAAAAGAGAAGTCCTACTCTTGCTCCCAAAAGACACACAGAGGCAGGCTGAATTATGTCTTTTCATATCAGTATGGTTTAAATGGACAGAAGCTAATTGTGAAACTGCACTGCAGAGGCAAGCTGCCTGATGAGAAGTACCATTCCTTCCAGATGCTCCCAGTGCTGTCTCATAGCTCCCACTGCATTGTGAATTCAGTGATCTCAAGTTTCCTGTGCCTCTTGTGTGCTCACTGAAGAATGAAAGCTCTTCTAAGGTTGCAAAAACTCACCTTGGTTCCCAACTGCTGTTAAGATTTAAGAATATGTAAGAGCTATGCAAAATATTCAAATGAAGTGTGGAGGCATTCCTCCTTCCTCCCTCCCACCCCCCCGCCCCGCCTCCATGTCATTTTTAACACTAGTGTTCATACATTAATGACTGGATCACTTCAAACTACCAAATCTAATTAAATTCACCTGGAGGAAGAAAGGATTTATCAAAGGAACCTCAGAGCCTTTGAGAACTCTTGGAGGAAAACTGGGGTTTTCAGAGCAGAAGAGGAAGAAAATAGTATGCAGCTTTAAAAAATGAAGGAGGGAGGGGAGAGACAGAGAAGGGGAACAAGCTTCCTGATCTTGTAGTCTAATCTCAGTTCCCAGACGCATACTGGAAAAAAATCATCAACTGATCTATATATACCCTTTGGAAAATGAAAGACAGTGTTAAGAACAAATGGCTTCAGAGCAATGCAATTTAAAAAAAAAAGAAAAAGAAAAGGGTCCTATGGATACAAAGAATTATAAGTCACTATCTCTTTCTAACTTTTAGCATTGGCTCAGATGACCTTACAATAACATGTAGGACACATGGTATAAAGCAAAGAAATGATAGAATGGGAGTAAAGCTTGCTGGAAAACTGTACAGGATGACTAAATCAGAGGTTAACCATCAAAATGACTGACAGTTTTGAGCAGGGTTCTTCAGTCTGTCTTTGACAGTTTTTAATCCTAACATAAATCAATAAATGTAAAGTTGCAGTAAAAAAATGAGACAAGTGCCGAGATGTACAAACATGATTGTTGCTTGTAAGACTGAAAGAAAAAAGAAAGAAAGAAAAAAAAATTCTACTTTGCTCGTTAGTCCAGAGAGCATGTAACAGGAACGTGCAGAAGTACAGGAAACATGACTTACAAAGAATGACTGTGGGTATGAGGACTGTTTAGTCTGTAGAAGACTAAGGGCATAGTCTCTGTATGAATAAGTGGTGTTGTTGCAAAGAAGAAGGGAGTAATTTATTCTTAGTGTCCACTGGGAATAAGAAAAACATTTCCATTACAGGAGGTTCTTAAGGACAGATTTGACAAATATTTGATACAAACAGTTTGGACATAGGTAATTTGAAAGTAAAGGAATCACTTACATGACTCTCAAGGTTAATTCCAGTTATAATTTCTATGACTGTAGATGACAGACATATTGACCAAACTATTAAGCATACTTCCTGTGTCCAGAACTAAAATTCTCAGAAGTTGCTGATAAAAATCAAAGCCATTTCTCTTCCTGAATCAGTTTAAAATTTACAGAAGGAATCGAGACTCTCTATATTATCTTTTTTTTTCTTTTGTTTTTCAGAGGAAATATTGGAAAAAGAAATGGGAAAACTTTGAAATGCACAATGACTGTCTCTTTGTACTTTTCCTGAAGTTAAGGACATTTGTAATGTTCTCATAAATACTTTTAATTCTCAGTATAAGTTCTGAACAATGAGTAGCTCTAATGTAATTTAAAAGTTATTGGGTTGGAATAAATTAATCTGCCTCTTTTTGTCCCCTTTAATCCATATGTGTAATATAACACATGAGTCTGACTGAATGATACAACCAAGTTTTTTAAAAAAGAGGAGGGGAACTTGGGAAAGATAAAAGAAAACAAGGTAAGACTTCAGATAGGGCCACTAAGATCTCAGAATTTCTGAGTAGATATTTTAATGATGGGAGTCTGGACATTACACTCCACTTCTCCTACAAAAATTACAGTCTCAAAGTTATATCAAGTTCTGGTTTAATTAGTTTCCTGTGGATACGATGGCCCAGCAGTGACTGCCTGGGTGCAGTGCATGACAGCAGCTCCCTGTGGGCTGGGGCCCAGAAGTAGCAGGGGCTTCCCAGAGGGATCGGTCCATCACAGCAAGGACTGGCAGCCAGGGCCTGTCCCACAACCCCAGCCAGGAGCAAAGCAGCCAGGGAGAACCAGGGCACCACAGCCCCAGGGCATCAGGCATCTCCCTGGGGATAGGGGATAGAGACCAGGCTGGAATGTGGGCCTACAGGTGGTTTCAGCTCAGCAGGGCCTATGGCCAAGCAATGCAGGGCTGTGACATGTGGGAGACCCATCCTGCTCTGACCTCTCTGAGGCAGGGGCTGATGGCCTTGAGGGGTTGAAATGGGATCCTGGGCCATAGGTAGGGTTGGGAGAGCCCCACAGGAAGATGGACAGAAACAGTCAGGGCTGTTGGTGCCTGCAGGACCTTGAAAATGACCTTGAAAATGTTAAATATTGCATTTCTAATGATGAGCTGAACTGGGAAGCATCACTGTCAAGTATTCTTAAGGGAATATGATAAATATTCTCTCATTATTAAAGATGAAATAAAAGAAAAATATTTCATCAAGCAGTAGCAAAAAATAAATAAATAAACCCACTCATTCCCCCAAAACCCCTAAATTATATCCTTCTTACAAAAAAAAAAAAAAAGGTTTGTTTAATTAAGCAGTGTTCTTCAAACTTTAACCCTCTCTAACTCGAGAACATCCGAAAGCTTCATGTACACTCCAGGTGAGAGTTACAGTCGGCCTACCGTGTACTGCAGCATTAAAGGACACATTTTATTAGCAAAAATGTGACTTTCTGTTGCTTCATCTCACCTATAATGTTGAAAGGTATTCCTAGATCAGTCCTTTCATTCTCGTAAGTACTGGGTTTCACTTTTTACCAACAATGGCAACTAAGTAGAAGGATCTTCCACTTACTTTTACAGTGAAGAACAACTGTCCCTTACACTTTGCCCTATGAAAACATTGCATTGTTCTGCTTTCTGTGCGTAAGAAACTTGCTTGTTTGTGCCTTATGGCCAAATACAGTATTAAAAGCCTACGAAAGTTAGAGCTGTGTGTGAATTTCACACAGCTTGTTTTGTTAGCTTGTTTCCAATTTAAGGCTCTATCCTAGCCGAGGTTCATTCATTATCGTACTTGCTGTATCTACAAAAATCACACCTGTGTAGAAACAGCACAGTATGGGGGGTGCAGCTTTGCATTCAGAAGCAGGTGACAGAGGTGCTTTGGCTGTTTTCTGATGCCATGAGTGTAACCACAGAATACCTGTGAAGTGATACCTTCCCATACAAAGGATCGTCACCACACAAAAAAAATTGCTACTATAAATATGGATATAAGACACTTGCCTGCTGTGGGTTTTTTGGAAGAATACAAAGATGCTCAGAATATAAATTTTTGGGTCAAATCATGTGGCCTGAACTCTACTTCTGCTCAGCCAATGATACCAGAATTAGACCCATATAAATCACACGCCACATTGATTCAAGTTATATGGAAAAGGGTGTAAAAACTTTCATAATATAAAATATTAAGCAAACTATGATTGTTTGCACCAAACAAATGAAAGAATCACAAGAGTTCATTCTGATTTATTCTGATTCTACTGTGGTATCATCTCAATCTTCTCCAAGGCTAGCTATACTGTACATAGGAGAAAAGATCCTAGCGTGATTCAAACAAGCAGGACTTACAAGTCTATGCAAACCTTGCCAAATGCTGTATCACCTCAGGATAACTATTCTTCTTCTTTTTCTCTGATTTCTCTCAAAGCCCAGACTCATCAAAGACAGGAGTCTTCCAGTATCTCTAAAGGTCAGTAGGTTGAGATTAATTCATACAGAAGTGAGGAACAAATTTCAGAGAGAAGCATTCTTATGAGCTCCAATAATTTCCTTTTTGCTTTCATCTCTCTGACGGGCTATCGGTTCTCTTGTTCATACATTGACTGCAAATGCACTTTTTTTTTTGTCTTCTATCTCTCTGCCTTTCCCAGGGAACCTTTGTAATTGGGAAAAGCTTTCATCTGCAGACAGTGTTTGAGCTGATAGAACTAACAAAAAAATTAGCAAACAAAACAAATTGCCAGAAGCCATCACAGCTGAGCATTCAAGTAACTGACACTTGACGTATCTTACAGGGATACCATGGTTAAGGCTAGCAATAGCTTCCGATATTTGAATGGAGGAAGAGTTTAAAAAAATTAACTATAATTAATTTAATTTCTTTAAATATATCCTTCATTTAAAGACGGCTTTAGAAGCTTCCTAGTAATTAAATAATTTGGGAAGGTCATAGGAGATGAAGGAGAGGGAAGTAATAGAATTGTAGAACTAGCAGTATCATTAACATTATGTTACAGTTGAAAATTTTATACTTACATTATCCTGATGGGCCCTGAATTGATGAGTTAAGCACAACTGTGAAGTGACTGTAACTGGGGAAAAAAGTCAACATCCAAAGATTATGTTGTCACAAGCAACTTGACATTTCTTACCATTTACCATGATTACATTTGTCAGGGCACATAGTCACATGTGCTTTTTATCAAGCATGTAAAAGTTTTTACTCACTGACTGTATGAGGGTAGAAAGAGGAAAGAGAGGAGACTGATTGAAGTACAAAATGTTGTAATTTTGTAAGAAATTACAACATTAGGAATTTTTTTCATTTTTATCTTGGTTTCCCATTAAATCTTCCCCTCTTTTCCATCTCATATACACATTTCTTACCCTTGCATAACTTTGAACTAACCATTCACCAGTGGATGTATTTGTTTAATGAACTAGACATTCATTCCCCTATATGCCATCTTTTTCTGACACCAAATCATCTTCATGTGAATTGCCTGCAGGCTGCACACTTGTACTGCATTTATTATGGAACTTATGACGAACGTGATGACTTTTCCAGGCTCCAGCTGTAATACATCTGGTGTTTATGGAGGTCAAAAGAGACAGAAAACTGTGCTTTTCCTTTTTTTTTCTGCCAGTTCATGGCTTTTTTTTTTCAGCACAACAGTTTCAACAGGTGTTATCCATTTAAAAAAAAAAAAAAAAAAACAACCAAAAAACACCCACAACTTTACAGATGTGACCTCTTAGGGAAGGAAACTTGCTGTAGAAACTATGCCTTTTACAATATGCTACATTCTACTCCTGTAAACCTTTTCTCGTGAAACAAACGTCATGGTGCAGTTACATAGCTGGGTAGACAGACCCTGATGTATCTGAAAAGATAGCTCAAATCAAAAAAGAACATATGCTTCGGAGTACAGATATATTTTCAGATTAAGGTGAACAGAAGCACGCACATCTTTATTTCTAACATAGAGAGAATGTGATATTTAAACTTGAAATGACAGAGCTAGAAAAGAAGAAAAATCATTTCCAGGATAGAAGTCTCTTCACTTCCACTCAACTAGATTTTTTTTTTTTTTTTTTTTTATAGTGGAAGAAAGATAGCTTTTAACAGCTTTTTTTTCTGTTTCTTTTGTCTTGTAGGCCAATTCTTCTGAGCTGAGATGTCCAATAGCCTTTGTCTGAATAAATAGGTAAGCAGAAACATGTTCCTGAGCTGAGAAATGTGCACAGATAAAACTGCACCGTTTTCTCTGAAGAGTTCTCTCTGATTAGGTGTTCGTTAAACCATCACATCACTATGTCTCACAAAGGTTGTGCTGAAAGGCAAGTTTATAAATTGCTTTGTGACTTTCTTCTCAGATAAAACTATGTAAAAAGAAGAATTTTAAGAGTCTGATCATTCAAAAAAAAAATTGGTATGCAGCATAAAATATGCTACATATTTCTGTTGGTAGGGAGAAAGATAAGCTGCTTCTGCTTCTCAATTAATGTTTTCTGCTTACTATGCCTTAACATAATAGTATCTAGCACCATTTTTAATGTATTAGGTAAAAAAAAATAAACCCTTTATAAATTCACTGCAACTGCAGTAGAAGCAGTTACTTTAGGATATAGTTTTAAACTGCCCACTTCACAAAATTATAGATAATTTATCTGTGTGCACTGGGCCAAAATAATTTTCAAATTCTTTGATAAAGTCTCACCAAATCCAAAGACGATTCCAAAGAAAGCATTTCCTGGGTTGCTGGTTGGTGTGTCACAGGACTGGGAACACTGAATTTTGCTTCTTCTTGCCCTGGGTCATGCTTGAGTCCGAGATCTAGCAATTCCAGGGTTTGTGATTTTTGGAGCAATAAAAATACCAGTTTTTATATTCTTTACTGTGGAATAAAGAAACTGTAAGACTCTGGGACCTAAATGAAGTTCAGCTCTTGAGTTCTCAATAATTACCCTGGACATCATGGTTCTGGGTAAACTTCTTAAGATTTTGAATTTTAAGACTGTGTCTTAAAGAGTTAGGGCATGGAGGCTAGGTTGCTTGGAAAAAATCTTTCAAGACTTGTAGCATCAGGGCAGTGTGAACGATACTCCCGCTGCCGCAAAGCCTGGCAGTCCCCCTGCAAATGTTCAGTGAAATGGGAATTAGACAATCCCTTGCAGCTGCAGAGGCCTAGAAGCTTCCAGCCATATCTGAACTGAAATTAAATTATACGGAAACAACGTTCTCCACAAACTGGAAGTTCCTCCAATTCTGCAGTTGATCAACAGAGTAATCAGACCACTGTTAAAACACAGCATCAAACTATTTTGCAAATAAAAAAATAAAACCCAGAAAAAGATAGATATACTTCTTTTATCTGCCATAACATCTTACCATCAGTACAATCTGCAAAATAGCTCTACCTTTCCTCATCTGCTACAGTTAACCAGGAGTGTGAACAGATTTAAGCAGAGAGACTAGATACTCACTTTTTTTTCACTTATGTTGTCACATGTAACTTGTTTTGTGGGGTAATTTTCCTGGAGAACATAATTTTCTGCATTATCCTATCTTTCCATGTAATATTTTGCAGCTACCTTAGTAGCTGCTATAAACTGCTTTTTCTACATTTTTTCCACATTTTTCTGGTTGCAAGAACATCACTATTTTCTTTCCAGGTAGCTCTCCTCCTGACAAGAAGATTATCTGTCACATATTGTAATTATTTGATTTCATACGGGAGTTAACTTTTATCTTCTTTCCTTTCGTACTTCTGCAATCCCTTAGATCAGCTCCAGGAATACTATACTGGAGTTCCTGTTGCAGTGAAATCCTCTGTGACGGGGTGGCATATGGTACTGCTTTTTGAAAAAGTTTCAAGAACAGCTTAGAAAGCTTAGAAATCTGTTGTCATTACTGAAATTAACTGATGACTCCATGATCATTCAGGGTAAGTGTTTTCTGGTGGTTTAGTTGCCATTCTGCTGTCACTGTCACTACAACTGAGGGTACCAGCAATAGCTAAAGATAAGAGATTAACTGACAAGGTTTAGAAAGGACAGCAACGTTCACTTTTGCTTTTGTTGTCTTGAATAGATTTCATGCAGAACAGGATCATTTGCACTGCAGAGTCACTTCTTTTCCATTTAAGATTGTTCCTTTTAATTTAGACCCAAATAGGGGTGCACAGGCAGAGATGACACAGGCAAATAACACACCACACCTAGAAGACTACAGCTTTGCATTTATTAAAAATTAAAAACTCATAAATGGACAACATAGGTAGGTATACAGTGTGACTATAAACACTAAAAATAAGATGTCTAGCTGTATGTTCGTGTATGAACTAGATGTCAAAACTTCAAATAGGGCGAAGTCAGAGGAGATCCATGAGGAAATTCAGTTGCCAAAAACATGCTTACAAAACTTGTCTATTGGAAATGCTCTAGATATCTCTTGTGGACTCCAGCTGTCCTTCCTGAAGGGCACATGTCTCCTTTTACTCCTCTGTTATATGTGCCAGTGTTGGGATGTTTTCACTTTTTTGACTGTAATTAAGCATAGATAAAACTATAATGAATTAGCCTAATTTAAACATTTCATTTTTTTTTATTCTGATAGTCTCAGAGCTCTTATTTTCATCTATGAAACTAGGAAACAAGGATGATTTTCTTTTTTTTATACCACTTTATATTTGGAATTTTATCTAAGTAAGTTATTGATTCATACGTCTTGTAAGATTCTGGCACAATTCTTCACGGTCTGCCATCATCCTCAGCACGATGAATAATTTTGTATAAGCAAACTTTGTCATTTCACTGATCACTCTTTTTTTTCCAGTACGTATATGAGTATGCTCAACAGTCTACATCCCAGAGCACAACTCTGGGCAGAACTCCAGTTATAAGCTCCATCCATGGAAGGACAAGATTATTTACCTATACTGTTTCCTACTTTTGAAATTACTATTCAGCTTAGCTGTTATCTCATGACTGCAAAAGTTTCCTTAAAGTCATTTAGTGAGAGATTTTGCTAAAAACATTCTGAAGTCCAATTATATCAGTAGGATCATTCTGATCTATATCCTTCTAAAAACCTCCAAGGAGTTTGTAAGATGACATTTCCCTTTACAAAATTCCTGTTGACTCATGCCTAAACAGATTGTATTCAGCCCAGTGTCCACCAATTCTATCTTTTATTGGAGTGATAGCATTCCTTTACTAACTGGTTTTGACTATTTTGCCCTGTACAGGTGTTGGACTCAGTGCCATATAATTTCCCGCATTCCTTCTGGAAAGCTTTATAAAGATTTACATCGTATTTTTCCTTCCCACACACATTGTCTTTTGGTACAGAGGAAGTTAAGGGAAGATTATACACTGTCACTAATACCTCTTTGAATTTTCTTATACTCCTTAGTGATAAGCAACTAGGATGCTGTTTTATTAGCAAAATATTTACAACTTAAAAAGGAAAACAAATCTGTCTTTTTTTTTCTGATGGATACATCACACTTTTACTAGGCTCAAAAATAAACTGTCTCTCTCTCGTGCATCTTTTGCCTTTCATAAAAGAAAGAGTGACACATGCTTAATTCTTTAAAGGACATTGTGACCACCTTTATGGATCCAAAGTAAATGGAAAGCTTGAAATAAATCCTCAAACAGTGTAAATAAATATAATAGAGTAGGATAGAATAGTGTAGGATAGGATAGGACAGGACAGGACAGGACAGGATAGGATAGGATAGGATAGGATAGGATAGGATAGGATAGGATAGGATAGGATAGGATAGGATAGGATAGGATAGGATATTATGTTTCAGTTGGAAGGGACCTACAATGGTCATCTAGTCCAACTGGCTGACCAATTCATGGCTGACCAAAGTTTAATCATATTATAAATCATAGAATAGTTTGGGTTGGAAAGTATGGGCATTGTCCAAATCAACTACCTCTCTAGGAAGCCTATTCCCATATTTGACCACCCTCTCAGTAAAGAAATATTTCCTAATGGCAAGTCTGAATCTCCACTGATGTAGGGAACAATACTGACAAGTCCTGTCACTGGATACCAGGAGAATAGCATGTCCTTCTCCACTTCCCCTCCTCTGGAAGCTGTAGAGAGCACTGAGGTCACTCCTCAGTCTACTTCTCTCCAAACTAGACAAAAGTGGTGTCTTCAACTGCTCCTTACAGGACATACTTTCCAGCCTCTTCACCAGCTTTGTTGCCCTCCTCTGGATGCATTCAAGTACCTTAACATCCTTTTCAAATTGTGGAGCCCAAAACTGCACACAGTACTCAAGGGAGGCCTCACCAATGCTGAATACAGCAGGGTAATCACCTCTTTTCACTGTCTGGTTATACTGTATTTAATGTACTGTAGAGTGTGGTTTGCCCTCATGGCTGCTAGAGAACAATAGGATGGCTAGATGAGAAATAATTGTATTTTTCTAGATATTTAAGTGATTAATTTTTCGGTGTTCTCTGCTGAACATGAGAGCTTTCTGTATTGTCCTTACAGATATCCATGTATGCATGGGGTCCTGGCACATAACAGTGAACTTGAGACCACACATACCACATCCATAGTGGCTAGCTTTTGTGGTTTTTAAGTTAGTGTATGTTCAAATGTTCTGTCAATATACTCATCTGGGTATAGATTAACTAAAAAATTGAAATTCTGACTACCTCTAAGGAAAACCTAGCTTTTTACTGTCCAAAAGTAGGAAAATAATATTTAGCTTTTGAAAATTGTCTACACTTTGAAATAGAATGTTATGCATATATAATTTGTTCTTTAAAACAAACCCACTAATACCACACATTCAGCAACATGGGCCAAGTGACATCAAACTTCTCACAACTACTGACACATCTAGCTGAGGCAGCTGGATTTCATGTAGAGAAGTGTATTTCATGTAGAGAAGATCTATTTTATATTCCTCCTCTTACCATGGTCTGTTTCAGTGATTTCTCATATATCCTCAGGTGCTTTTTACTTTCCAGCCATTTTGTCTGATTTAAAAACTTTTCCCTTTCAGTGAGAAGAGAAGCTTAGTTAAAATGCAAAATGTCATTCTTGTCTTTCTTATGCTCTGCATCATCAATCAGTTCTGCTCAGTAACATCTCCCCAGGTTCAGTATTTTCTCCTGAGAGATTGTGCCCTGAGGTAAATGTTCAATAATATTTTGTATTTCTGTGTAGAATTCAGGATGTTCTTCGGACTTGGATGCAAAAGGTTTTCCCCAAAACATCTGACTTAGCAAGCCCTCTCCGGATATTCGTGGTTTTGTTTTTGTTTTTTTTTTAATTGCAGGCTGAGTTGCGCACTCTCCATTTTCCAAATTGCACTTTTGCCCAAGGCATTCTTCCTAGTAATTTTCTCCCTAGACTCACCTAAAACCCCTGTCAAACAGCAGGGAAGCATATCAACAAGGAACTTGACTCTTGTAGAAATTTCCTAGCTGTGTTGTAGTTAGCTGTCAGCTTTTCTTGTTGCCCACTATTTGGTCTCTTTTTCCTTTCAAATCAGTTTGTGGGTGTTATTTTTGTTTGGTTGGTTGGTTGTTGGTTTTTTTTTTTTCCTTCCACCAAGCATCTCCACCCAGTTTACCCTCAGAGATTGCATCTTCCAGATTCCTTAGCATTAACTAAGCCAAGGGAGTTGGAGTGGAGCTGTTTCTAAAGAAACAGATTGTGGTATTACGCCTTGAAACAGAAAACTGGAAGTCCAATAATTCTTCAAATTCAGTTTATGAGTGTATGAGGTACAAATACTGACAACTCCAAGCTTATTGAATAAACAAGTATTAGATATGCAATAAGAGAATGAAGTGTGAGTAAAATACGGCACAACATAAAGCAGAAAAAAAGAAATGAAATACAGCTTGCTAAAGATTGCCTAGAACAACAGGATAAGGTAGCAACAGAAAAGAGGATATTTTTCATGTAAAGCAGCAATCAATACACCCATAACATGAGAAAGTTTCTCCAAAAGCTGCTGAGCTGCTAATGGAAAAATTAGTAAGAAAACAAAGGTCCCCAAAGAATGTAATAAATCAGGGCTCCAGGATCCTAAAGTACTTTTCATGCACAGAACGCAATGACATTTCATTTCCTACTTTTCTGCCAGGAATGTCAGGCCAGCAGGATGATATAGAATCTTATAAGCCTTTCTGCTTCATTTCTGTACTGGATATTTAGCAATGTGTATTAAAATAGACTACAGACATAGAAGAAAATAATGTGTTCTCATTCAGCATCCCTTTTTTTCTATTCACAAATACTTCAAGACTCCTTGTAGTGATATGTCATTTCCTACAAATAATTAGCTAAGGACCGTGCAAGTTTTTCTCTTTACTTAAAAATTGAGCAGTGTATTTAGTTCTGATTTGACACATAGAGTGAATTTACATGGCATAATGTAGTTAAATATCTAGATACAATGATATAGCTGATGGCACAACACAAAAATATAAAGGAAACATTTCTACGGAAAGAAGTTGCCTAGCAGTCTGTAAAACATGTAGTTTAACGCTGCTGCCTGAAGCCTGTGGCCCAAAATTTTTTTTCTATGTTGATTGTTTTAGATCTGCTTCTGAGGCATCTAATTCTCCCTCCACATTGTAAAAGCAGCTTATGTACCTAATTTAAAACATGAATGTGGCTATGAGACAGGAACTAGAAGGTTAAATTTTGCAATATTCAGTGTTGCAGTAACCATATCCCTTCCTGGTTTAGACATTTGTCTAATGTGTAAGGGAAATCTGTCTGAGAAGAATTTGAAACCAGTTTTCTTAGAACTCAATCTATTTTGAACCATTATTACAGCAAAGTAATTCTAGCTATGCTAGTCTTGAGCCTTTAGCCTTCTGTGCATGCCCCACTGCATTCTTTGATAAAAATTGAGGGTTTTTTTCAAAAAACAGAGCATCATGAGGGCCATGTCAAATGTAAAATCTGTGAAAATTAAGCCATGACTGAAAATATTCCTTACCTCCAAATAGTATAGTTAACTGTGCCTTCTGCACTATAAAATAATATATTTTAACCTGTGTTGTATAATGACACAGAATTTTGACTGATCTTATATATTTTTTTTTATCTTAGTTTGATAATTCTTAAAATACATGTATTTCATGTGAAATAACATTTCATATAGATCAATGTAAACAACGGTTGGTAAATGTATATGGAACATTGACCCCAGACTGTTTGGCTAGGTCACATCATTTAAGTATTTGATGACTTGTAGTCATTTTCTTGAATAGTAAATCATGGAATCATAGAATGGTTTGAATTGGAAGGACCATAAAGATCATCTAGTTCCAGCTCCTCTGTCATACGCAGGAATACCTTGCACTAGATCAAGTTGCTCAAAGCCCAATCCAATCTGGCCTTGAACACTTTTAGCGATGGGGCATCCACAACTTCTCCGCACAAAATGTTCCACTGTCTCACCACCCTCACAGTAATAATTTATTCATAATATCTAATCTAAAAATACCCTCTTTCAGTTTAAAATCATTGCCACTTGTCCTGTCACTGCACTCCTTGATAGAGTCCCTTCTCATCTTTCCTTCAGGACCCCTTTAAGTACTGGAAGGGTGCTATAAGGTCTCCCTAGAGCCTTCACTTCTCCAGACTGAACAGCTACAGCTGTCTCAGCCTGTCCTCATAGGAGAAGTGCTCCAGCCCTCTGATCATCTTTGTGGCCCTCCTCTGGACCTGCTTGCGCATGTCTATGTCTGTCTTGTACTGGGGACTCCAGGACTGGATACAGTACTCCAGGTGGCCTTTCACGAGAGCGGAGTAGACGGGGAGAATCATCTCAACCTACTGGCCATGCTTCTGTTGATGCAGCCCAGAATGTGGCTGGCTTTCTGGGCTGCAAGCGCACATTGCCAGCTCCTATTGAGCTTCTTGTCCACTAGTATCCCCAAGTCTTTCTCCTCAGGGCTGCTCACAATCCATTCTCTGCCCAGCCTATATTTGTCCTTGGGATTGCCCCAACCCATGTCCAGGATCTTGCACTTGGCTTTGTTGAACTTCATGAGATTCACATAAGCCCACCTCTCTAGCCTATCTAGGTCCTTCTGGATGACATCCCTCCCTCTAGCGTGTCGACCACACTACGCAGCTTGGTGTCATCAGCGAACTTGTTGAGGGTGTACTCTATCCCACTGTCAATGTCCTTGACAAAGATATTAAATAATACTGATCCCCGTACGGACCCTTGAGGGACACCACTCACCACTTGGATATCGAGCTGTTGACTGCAACTCTTAGAGTGCAACCATCCAGCCAATTCCTTATCCACTGAGTGGTTCATCTGTCAAATCCATGTCTTCATTTTACAGACAAGGATGTTGTATGGGACAGTATCAAATACTTTGTACAAGTCCAGGTAGATGACATCAGTCATTCTTCTGTTATTGACCGACGTAACCCCATTGTAGGCGGCCAATAAAATTGTCAGGTACAATTTGCCCTTAGTGAAGCCCTATTGGCTGTCACCAATCACTTCTCTGTTTTCTGTGTACCTTAGCATGGTTTCCAGGAGGACCTGCTCCGTGATCTTGACAGGCACAGAAGAGGGACTGACTGACCTGTAGTTCCCTGGGTCTTCTTTTTGTTCCTTTTTTAAAAATGGAACTTATATTTCCCTTTTTCCAGTTACTAAGAACTTCACCAGTCTGCAATGTCTTCTCAAATGTGATGGGTTGTGGCTTATTCACTTAATCTGCCAGTTTCCTCAGGACCTTCAGATGCATGTTATCAGGTTCCACGGACTTGTGCACCTTCTTCTACAGTGGGCAATACTTCATTCTCAGTACTCCAGGTAGAGTAATATTACACCTCTATTTTTTTCCTTAAATTACTTTTGCAACAATGTATATGCATGTTTGATGGTGTAAATATATTTGCAGCTACCTAATAGCCACACAATCTTGCAGTATTAAAAATTAATGACAATACTAACAACAACAACCCATAAATAAAATATGGCTTAAATGTTAGGTCACAAAATACAGAGTCCCATGTTCTGGTAACTGAACTTTTGCTTCATTCACAATATTTTCTGTGCATGAGCCAATACTAACCACTCAAGAAACACTATTTAATGAGTGCTATAACATGAATTTACAATGACAGTTGCATTTTACTATTTGGCCCAGAGGTATATTGACTTTACTGAAATGAAAATTAAATATGAAAGGACATTGAAATCAAGGGAGTTATTTCATCTAAAACTTCCAGTGGAAATATTTATGTAGTTTTATATTGTGTAACAAAAAAGGGATAGGCATATTATGTAAGAACCTATTCAAAATATAAAGAAGAAAACTATTCTTTAAATGAAATCTTGAAAAAAAAAAAGTCAGAGGTCAAAGCAAACATACCCTATTAGTCGAATTAATACTGGTACTTATGGCTAATTCTTAACATTGTCTGAAGCATTAATATAAGATATATAAGATATATAATATTTAAATAAGAAGAACACATGCACATAATATAAAAATCCACAATGTAGTAGTTGGTTTTACTATATCAGTCAAGGTTTTGCTTTTCCATTAGGAAGTTTTTTTATAAAGAACTCTGGAAGTATTTTAGCTTGCCTTGTATTAACAAGCATTATACCTAGTCCTTTGGATGCCTAATTTTAACTACATGATTGCCATCTCCATGGATACAACCATGGAACATACTGTATTCTCTTTTGTTTGAAATGTGGAGGTTGCTTTATAAGTTCTGTTAAGAATAAAAGATGTAAAAGTCTTGATACTGGTTACTAAATAGTTCATTAAAGAATGTGAGTAACAACAGTTCTTTGAAATTACCCTCCAAGTTGCTCCTGATTTGTATGCACAGTTGAATCCATACTTCCCCTGTATTCCACCCCCTGGTTCCTACCTGCAGTAAGCCGCTTGTATTCTTGAATAATCTCTAAGGATTCTTGTTTTACAGTTTCCTGTACAGGCTGGTAGCATAGCTGGATCAGGCACTTATTTGAAGAATAATATGGAATTCTTGGTTCGGTTAACCGTGCTTTTTCATTATTTGGCAAGTGAATGCCTCTGGTTCTGGTTCACTTCTATTTTTTGATAGCTTCCTTGCAAAATAAGTTCCTGTACACTTTTCAGTCCCTCTCCTGCACTTAGCCATCTGAATAATTAAAATATTACTACTTCATCATTATGGTCCTCTACAGTGTATTAACTTGGACTGAATTAACAACAAGGGATTACATTTAGGCATTTGGATTCATTTATATTCTCTGAAATTAATCTGTAATGAATCACTAAAGAGATCATCCAGCATATCCTTCTCTCTTGGTTCATCTATTATAGCTTATATAAGCTAGTTTACATAAAATGAGCAAAGATTAGGTTGTGATTATTCCAGTTATCCAATCAAATGCAATTTAATTCTGTAACTAGCTCCAAATAAAGGCAAAGCAAATGAATAAGAGTATGAATTGGCTTCCATGTATGGAATATTCAGACTGGAATACTTCTGCATGGAAAAGACATAGCTTGGAAAAAAGAGACTGTAAGAGTGGTATACATACTTATGAGTATGAGGAAGAGAAAGGAAAGCAGCTGACAGTTCCTCATCTCTTCCAGTGAAAGAAGAAGGGACCATGAGCAGAGACAAGTAGTGCGCAAGTTAAGAGCAAAGAAAGAGAAGTGTTTTTTAATGCAGTGGGCAGCAGAGCTGTGGACAAAGGACATTGCAGTTGCAAGGTTCATGAGAAGCTTGGATGGTCACCTGGAAAATTAGTGCACTGGGGGTGATTAAGGAGAGAAGCCACATGGGACTCCAGAAATCCCCTGAGCTGAAATCTGCTGGAATCTGAGAGCATATTAAGAAGCCATATGCCTGTCCTGTCCATCCTCTTCCCTGAGCATCTGCTTATGACCAGTGCTAGCCACTGCCTTTGGGTCTAGACAGATAAATGGACTGAACTAGTGTTTCTGTTCTTATGTTTCAACCCCGTAAGTTTCAGGAAAGTGTTTGTTGTTCTATAAAAAGAGAGGGATGTTTGTACACTCTCCACTCTCATTTTTCTCACCCATCATTGCCTCACTAGACTCAATTCTTTCCAGTAGCCACCTGGGAATGGATTTCCTGTTAGCTAATTACTCTAAAAGCTGACAAACCTGTCGACTGCTCTCACCACAGCAGCTGTTCAGACATTCCATTATATATAACCCGTGTAATTCTCCGCTGTTAACTTGCCAAACAGCATGTAGTTGGCTGAGAAAACAAGTCATGGCAATTGTTCCTTTATGACTGGCATGCATCACCTCTTCAGTAACTTAGATCACAAAAATAGCATGTGGTTTTTTTTTTTTACTATATTGCCTGTGCACTCCTGCCCACATCAATACAGATAATAATGGTGCAGTCTTCTGGTAATGGAACAGGTAATTACACAGTTCCTACAAACATTCTTATATTACTCATTAATTCATACAGCAGAATGTGCTAAACATTGTTGTTCTGACCCAATTTTGATACTTTACATGTGTTTGTGATTCTCTCTGCAAGTAGATTTTGTACATTGTCAACACAATCATTACACAATGGTTGCACACAAAATCTAGACTAATTTGGAGTCAAGTTTAGGATCAAATAACTACAGTGACAAGGCACCTTTTAGAAAACCAGTCAAAAGAAATTCAAATATGCATAGGCATTAAAATAATCATTTAGGGCACCCAAACAGTCTTACCTTGGCCATAAAATGAGCTATAAAATAATTATGTTGTTACAAGATTATATTTGTGTCTATTTTTCAAAGACTGAACTACATTTGAAAAAAATAATAATAATAATTTTTTTTCCCATTGGGATTCTTCCTACTAAAATGTTAAAGAACAGTGCACTCTGATTTCCATCCATGCTTCCACTGCACGTCTTTTCATATTACATAGGTCCTAATATTTTACATTCATCACTAGAAAAAATCCACACATGAAATTGATAAAATCCCAGCAGGGCTGACATCAGCAGTGATGCTCCAGCATTTTCATACAGATGTTAAATCAGATACTATATATCCCTTTAATGTTAAACACTTATTGCAACCAAGAAAAACATCTCAAGCAGCAAAAAAACCCTCATGTACTTACATTATCTTAGAGAGTGTTAGCATTTGCATGTCTTCCTGCAGTCACATGTGTCAAGGGAAAATGGTATTCTAATTAGTGTCTCTATAACATTAAATAAACCTTGTCCATAGAATGATGCGCCATTAGTATTACAAAAAAAGTCTTAGATCTCTAATAAGCAGAATCTGCAAAGCATGAAAATTAATTCTCTTACTTTTGTATATCCATTGCTATCATGTAAAAGTTCTTTTTCTGATGATAGTGTATCAATGGGGTGTTTTGTTACAGCAAGACTTCTTATATTACTGCAGGCTGTGAAAATGTTATTTTAACTTCTTTCAGAATAATGTCACAACCTGTCCATTAAAATTAACCATTAGCATGTGAACTGCAAGCTGCTTAGCAGCACAATCTCTTGAGCTAATAAAGACCATTCCTCCCTCCTCAGCCCCTCAAATGGTGAAGGGGGCCATTGTAAGGCTGAACTCCTTATTAGAACTGCGTGCTCCATTTACAACTGTCACTAAGGGTCATTCAGAAGGCAACCTGCCTGAACTTCACCTTCACCTAGTAACCCTCAGAACTATCCATTATAACACTCATCAACCTTAGAAGGAATAAAGCAGAAGAGAAAGCTATTGGTCAAGAACAAAAGTTTAAATGAAAGAAGAGTTTGCAACAGCATTCTTGGTAGGATATTTTTTTCACTTGTTTGAAAAAGTAAAAGCAAATAAGGTCCCAAAAAAATATGAGTCTGAAAGCCCTCATAGTGGAAACAGTGCTAAATGCAGATAGGAAATAAACTATAAAAAGGCCTTGGGCACAAACAGAAAGGAGATAATTATTTTATGACTCCCTTTCCTCCCATTTAGTTACTGAGATTATAACTATATTTTATTGCACTGGCCAAGCAGTCACAGAAGCCTAGATGTCTGTGCTTGTGCAAGTATAGCCAGAAGAAATTTGTCCTGGCAAGCAAATCTATCAACTTTGACTAATGACATCCAGCAGGTTTTATTTCCTAAGGGAAGGATTAATTTCTCATTAATGACAATTGTAAAGATGATATCACAATTTATTACCCAGTTCACTGCCCAGGAAAAGACTTAAGGAGGTCAATGTTCTGCCTCGGCATTGAATTTTTTTTTTTTTCCTTGATTCAGATGTGTAAAATCAGAATTCTTATGCTGTTGAGTAGAAGCAAGTAGCTGCATCAAAATCCAGACTCACACCACAACACATACAAATGCCACATCTTGGGCTCATCAAAAGGACTCCAAATAACTTGCATTATCGCAAAGAGAAGTTCATCAAGTCCAATGAGAACCAAAATAGAAGTCCTGTTGCCAGAAGCTGATTCAAATGCATTAAATATGTTACTTTCCCTGCCTTCCACACACCCATTGCAGCAGAAACTCTGGGAAGGTTTTATCTTTACAACTTTTGCCATGTAAAACTTCCTTTTGGCATCTCTAAGCAATTCATTTGACCCAGACTCTTGGATATACCATCTTTCACACCAAAGTCTCAGAAACTACTTAAGAATAAGCAGCTGTTTAACAACATAAAGCGAGGCTACTTGGCAGTTTAGGACAGGAAGTACAGAGAGTTACCATATGCACCTTTAAAAAATTGTGGCAATATCCAAACTGGATTGTGGCCAAGACACTAGGTCTAATAACTCTATTCCCACAGGGTCTTAGACATTTATTTCTTAATCCCCTAAATATACTTTAATTGTGTGTAAGGAAATGTCTGCGTTAAAAGAGAAAAAAACAAGGGTTACTGTAGTTCTTTTACAGCTCTTTGCACATACCACTCAAATCAAGTTTCCTCCCCACTATTACACTTTGCAATTACTGATCTCTTCTAATCTGTTCCTGTTTCCTACCATTTTCTCAGTTACTCTGCTTCTCTTGACTCTACTTCATTAATTTACTGCTGGCTCTTCCTGCCTGCTGCTCCCCATTCTAACCCTTTAATTAATACCTTCTGAAGTTGATTAAGGTACCAGAGAAACTCTTGATTCTCATTGCCAGTTGACTGATAAAAATGTGGAATAGACAGACATGACTGAACAGCTGTCTTGCCCTACCACTTAATTCACTTTTTTTTCCTTGCATTTATCCTTACAACTTTTGCATTTTCACATAGTTCTATAACTTATGCATTAGATCAGTTGTTCTGCTTTGTGATTACTTGGCAGATAACATGGTTTTAGAGGTCCCTGGATCATAGATTTTGAATAGGAGAGGAGTCCTTTCTCTCAGATGTTCTACTTTTCGCCACAGTCAGCAACAATACAAATAATCATTCATTCTTCTAGGAGTCATGGGAGATCATATATATTAAACATTTGCTTATATCAGTTTTTGTTCTGCTTTTGTAAGGCTGTTTGAAGATGCAGTCTATATAATTTTATTCAGAGACAGCATTGTGGTGCTGTGTATGAAGAGATTGATATTTACTTATTATTATAAGTAAACAAATAAATAGTTATTATAAAAAAGTAGTTATTAAATAAATAGTTTATTTATTTTTCAAACTAGATATAAGGAAAAATTTTTTTACAATGAGGGTGGTGGAACACTGACACAGGTTGCCCAGATAGGTGGTTGGTGCACCTTCCCTGGAAACATTCAAGTGCAGGTTGGATGGGGTTCTGAGCAACCTGATCTACCTGATCTAGTTGAAGATGTCCCTGCTCCTTGAAGGGGGGGGGTGGACTAGATGACCTTTAAACTTCCCTTTCAACCCTAACTATTCTATGTTTCTATGATTAATTTTGCTAGGTATTTTAAACACCATAAATTAATTCCACTGATCAAAAAGCTTATACGCAGAATTTGTACAAAACCTAAACTTGTTTAGCTTTTCAAAGTGAAACTTAAGAAACAGATAGGCACTAAAAGATTGAGGATCTTGACTATTTTTTTTTGAGACATGTTAATTATTTAGAATCTCATTTACATTCATAGACAGATTTTTAAAAGTCTCAATGATTTAGAACAGTGTATCCGAGAAATGTGTTGTAATCTCCACTGCAATAACCATGTATCAACATTTTAGAGAGGCTTATGTGTATTACATAAGCACAAACTACCCTTTTGCAGTGTCCATATAAACCACACTTTCAAGACACTCTGAAGTATACACTCTGTTGGGTGGAGTTCTGATTTCACTTCTGGCAATAGTGCATGCTTCAAAGGCTGTAGAGTATAATGTCAATTTAACATTACATGGCTGCTTCTGAAGAGGAAGTAACTCCTTAGAAGAGGGTGTAGTCTCCACAGATGTTTATCCTGGAGGCTATGAGAGTCCCTGGAAAATAAATGAGCTATGGCTGGACAAGTCCTAATTCTGCATTTGCAACGGTATTGTTTGGAATAAAAAGAAGCTCAGAATAGTTTACAAGTCAGCCCTAAAACAAAACTCTTGAATTACATTATAAACTAGAACAAACAGTACCAAAAGATAGATTTTCCTGAAAAAAAAAAATATATATATAAACCACAAACCAGCAGATAATAAGGAAGATTATGCAAATTGTACCAAATACACTAAACAAACCCACTATTTCCATTTTAATCCAAAGCAGAACTTTAATCCAAATACAGTCTCTCTTTTCATTATATAAAAAGTGTAGGTGAAAGTTTCTCAAACTGAATTTTCAAATGGAAAATTGTTGTGAATCATCTTGCTCATGCTCTGCCTGCCTTCAGGCTTCTTCATGTGACTGAAGCCTTTGTTCATAAAAAGTGAACACAACGTGCTTAGATGAGATTGATAGATTCACCTGCCCCCCTCTGTTTTTCATCTATTCACTTCTCTTGTAAGGAATTGGTCACTTACTTATGGCAGGATAAAAAGGTGAAGAAAAAAAAGCATAAAGAAAAAAAAAAAAAAGAGACAGCAATAGAATACTTTTAACATAATATTCCATTTTACCTAAAGACTTAATTGCTCATTCAGAACAGTTGATTCTCATGCAACAGGAATGATGATTCCTGCAGCAAAACTAAGCAAATGTAGAAAACTTAGGGCATTTCACAACAGCATGCAATCTGCAGGTAACATTTTTCTATGTCAGTTTCAGTTGCTATCTGTTTCTTTAATAGCTGTAAGAGACTGAGAAATTACTTTAACACTAAGTGAGAGATTTCCAAAAGACAATCTGTCACAGAGATGTCAAACTTCTATACACCAACTCTCCTAACAGGACTTAGATGTTAATTTGCCTTTAGTATCTTTGACAGCCTGAGCCTAGAGATTTGTTCCTAATGCAATGACCTCATCTTTATAAGATTACATTAATAAGTAAAGGTGTATTGAATAAAGAGTTAAAGCTCAATGGAAGCAGGTAGGTGCTCATCACTTGCAATAATTCATCCTGCTTGCCAAGAAATCTAACTTTAAGTTTTACATTTTTTAATCCTACTTTTCAAAACACTTAAACAACTAGGAGTCTAAATTGCAGGGTTTTTTTTTTTTTGTTCTCTTATATAATTCAGAAATGTACAGAAAGAAATAATTTCCCAATTAAGAACTGCAATTTGATGACAATATTATTAATTCTTATTCTTCACTAAGAGGAAGGAACAAGAATTACTTGCATACAAAGTTTGCCTTACAAGGTCAGTGTTTTGACATAGTATGTCATAAATCCAGCAGTTTTCAACAAGGCAATTGTTGAAGTCAATTGAGCTGGGATGCATTTCACTTAACATCAAGTGTCTAAAAATTAGAGGTCTAGGCTGTGTTAGTCATCTTGATTCCCCAGTTATCAATAGAAACAGGCGTCTCCCAAGAGAAATTAGTATCTTCTTTAGACAAATGTTCAAGACAGATGAGATGAATCTTTCTACATAGGTTCCTGTCTCCTTTCAGTTACTGTAGAGATAGTATAGACAAGTTCAGACTTCAGGCATATATTTCTGATAGTAAAAGTAGATATCTGGGGTCCTGTTCAAAGATCCAGTCATTCAGGTAATATTTACAGGTAGTCTAAGGTTAAGCTCTTGAGTAACTCAAGATTTTGAAAAGCTGCACTCAGTGTAGCATTAGAAAATCAGATTACAAGTGTGAGGGCACAAAAAAGTGGATGAGTTTAACTGGAGAAACTCTCTCTTTAAATTCTTTGCATGGTACTTTGACTTCACAGTTTTAATGAAACTAATCTCTATTTCATTAAATATTTCTGTATAAATTGAAATAAACATCTATTTAGTTTAAATTTCAGAATTTATTAGATAATTTCATTATTTTGAAAATATAGAAATTATAGAAATTATTTGAAATAGAACTGTGATTGTGGGGTATTTCTTATTCCAAAGCCACCTTAGTTACCAGGGCTTTTTTTTTCCTGAGAGCTGATAAAATGTGGGTGGGTCTTTAATTCACATAAATACACAAGGAAAACTTACTTGTTAAATGTTAGTAAGACTAAGAATTAAAAAAAAAAAAAAATAGAATATAAAAATTTCTATTGTACCAGGAACCAAACCTCTCCTTCCCTTTCTCTTTCATCCCTAAATGATTATATGGTCCTGACTTTAACATTGTTCACAGGTATGGTATTCCAGAATATCCCTACCTCACATAAACATTAGAAACATTTTCATTTAGAAAAACTCCACTCAGCATTATATCCGGCTGCCATAGTTTAGCTTCTGACCCTAGATATAATTTCAGTTTTTAATATTATTTGTACATAAAAATGAGGGCTTTAAAAATTTCCTGCAGAGCAGTTCCTCCTTCCAGCCCCAAACAATGTCTTTGGTCTTACCTAGTGCTTTTTTCTCATTTATTCTATTTTTTTGGACGTGGCCATGTTGCTTCCCCTCCTCTCACTTTCAAAATTCTTTTCCACACCTGGGAGAGTTTCAGGTGTAGCAAAAGATTTGAAATAGAAAAAGAAAGTTTCATGGAAAAAAACCTTTTGTTTCTCCCTGTTTCTTTAACATTGATGGAACTCCATTTCTTGATTTTCAGATGAGTGGGATCTGACTGTGTTACCACAGCTGATAGATTTCTTTTGTAATAGCTATGGAAACTGAAGATCATACAGTTATTCCAGTCTTGTAAAGTAGGTTAGACTTGAAGATCTCATTCAACATTATGTTTAGGAGTCTAAATTTCTGGTAGATTAAATGTCTGTGATTACTTTCAAGAGATCAGTCAGGAAATTTGTTACCTAACTTGCCTACCTGCCAGACTTTGTCTAAATATTTGATATTGTAGACAAAAAACTTGCAGGAGAACCTGAAGCTAGTGGTTCTGCATCCCCAGTAATGCCGCTACCTTTGCTCAGTTAAACACTTAGGCTTACTCTGAAGTGGCTAAGGTTATTGAGATCCAGCAGATAGCACTGTGGCACCTGTGGCACCAAGACATCAGAGGTGGCTTGACAAGATACGGACTGACTAAGCTTAATTCAAATTCCACTGAGCTCAAATAAAAATATAGATGACTCAAAAGAAAACATCAGGGCAGTGCACATTGTTTAACAGTGTAGTAGACAAATTACTTAGCATAAGGTGCAATTTTGTCCCTGCTAAGCTTAAGGGCATTTGTACCTACACCTGTCCTAGCCCAGGGAAATATCTTTATTCCTAGTCTATGTAGTTGTGTGAGTGACAGTCTTCCCCTAATTAAACCTGAGCTTCTGTGCAGCCAGGAAAGCAAATTTATGCACAGAATTCCAGACTTACATTTAATGTTTCCAATGCAAAGAAGCAGTATTTTTACTGATTTATAGCGGTTTTTTTGTTTTGGTTTTTTTTTTCATCTGTTATAAATTACAAAAAAAAAAAAAGTACATCCTTTTAAAAGTCTATCCTATTTAGCATTTTAAGTCCTTGCTTCAAAACCTAGAGGTTTGGGTGAAGAGGGAGTCATAAGTATTTTTCTTCTACTATGAAAATATTAAAAGCTAGTACTTTGTGGGAAGAAAAAAAAGGCTGGGGATGTTTTTCTATTACTTTAGAAATAGCAAATTTTCCTGGAATTTGTTAAAATGAGGAAGAGCATTGGTGTTGTCTTTTAATTAAGGATTTTGAAACAAGGCCTTATTTTTGAAATCACTGGGCACTTTCATTTGTAGGAATTGCTATGCTCACACTTGACTGGCAGATACTGTTATCTTTTGTTATCTGTACTGTTTTCCATATTCATATTTCATTTTTAGATCCTATGAGTTAGTAATTACAGATTATATTGGTCAAAGCACTAAAATCCCTACAGGTTATTTTGATGACTGCCATTTTGGTGTCTGACTCAAGGCAAGGAATCTTCATGTAGTACTATGTAACAAATCAGAGTTTTCAGAAACAGAGAAATGTAAGTATGTGGCTGTCCAGAGCAGGTCATTAAGACTTAAGAAGAAGTTTTACATTACATTTATGCCTATTTTCAAGCTTCAAATCTCAGTCTTGTCTGAAACGTCCTCTGGAGGGGCAGGTTGGCTAGACTTAAATGTGCACAGTGAGGCATTGCAGTTTTAATTGCACACTTTAAAGCACATGGGAGGCATACCTTCTTTAATACAGTAGATTCCTTGGCTTGAGGGTGTTCTAGCCTGCAGTGCCCATAGAGTGCCCTTCCCACTAGCTTAATGCCTCTAGAAGAAACTGAGTCCTTCATTGACTCTCAGACTGATTAGGATTTTATTTTCATTTCTCAATATGTAACTTAGATTTTTATCAGCAGCAAAATAGGTAGAATAATATTCCTAATTATTTTAAACACTTGTTTTCACTAGGAAAACATTATACTTGTAATTTATAGAAAATGTTATTTATAGACAAATAATGCTTGCTCTTTATAGGTGTTGTGGTTTAACCCTGTTAGGCTGTTAAGCCCCACACAGCTGCTCTCTTGCTCCCTCACAGCAGGATGGGAAGGAGTTGGAAAGATAAAAGTGAGGAAACTCGTAGACTGAGTTAAAGACAGTTTAATAAGTAAAGCAAAAGTTGGATGCACAAGCAAACCAAAAGAAGGAATTAATTCTCTCCTTATCAGTGGGCAGATGTTTAGCCATTTCCAGGAAGGCAGGACATGTAACAGTTACTTGGGAAGACAAATGCCAGAACTCTCTAAGTCCCCCATTCCTGCTTCTTCCCCTGGCTTTTATTGCAGAGCACGATATCATATGGTATGGGACATCCCTTTGTTCGGTTTGGGATCAGCTGTCCTGGCTGTGACCCCTCCAAGCTTCCTCTGCACAGCTCAGCAATAACTAAAACATCCCTGTGATGTCAGCACTGTTTCAGTCACAAATCTAAAAAATAGCACCACAGGCAAGCTGCTGTGAAGAAAATTAACTGTATCCCACCTAAAATCCAGTCTGATAAGGAAAAGAATGCTCCTTCAGGACTTCAGGACTTCAAATAAGTAACTTGATCGGTATCGTGCAGTCGAACACAGGTAGTATACCGTGGTGCTAGGAGTAAAAACTGGATGTCTTAACTCTCTTTATACTCTCAATATTTGGAATCTTTCGATGTTTTATAGTTTGGCAGCAATTACTTTTTATCTGAAACAATAGTATTTAATTTACTGTTAAATTAAATACCTTGAAAATTACAACAAATTTTATTAAATATTATACTAAGCAAAATAAAAAAAGGAAAAATTAGAAAATCATAATCAGTTTTAATATGTGAATATATTCCTATTTATATGCCTCTATCTCAATGAGTAAAAATGTAGAGAACAATTTTTTTTACTGTAATTCATACACTGCACAAATCTGTGAAGATTCTTTTTGTTGTAGCCTTTTACATTGTTTGGTTTATATGTAATTGGATTAAACTTATTTTTAAGAAGCAGAAGCGGAAAAAGCTTCTGGCTTTACTATTTTAAAAGGATATCCATCTGCCTATATACACATACTCTTACACAGCTCTCCAACAACTAGCTATTATCCACTGAATTCAATGGTGTACATTCATGTATGTGTACGTGGATATACATGCACACATAGATACATACTTAGGTATACCCATTATGTGAAATACCAAGATTCTGTCACAGTTTTAATTTTTTGTGTGTGTGTACAGACAAGTTACTGGAAAGTATAATAACTTTCAGCTTCATTCTTTCTTTTTTTCTTGAGGAAATGAAGCTGATGCTTCCAAGGTTTAAAATATTGGGGATTGTGTTTTTATTTTCTCTGTGTTAAGAGGCTGGAAGACATAATCAGTCAATAGTCTCAGAAGGTTTGTAGATGTTCATGTAAAGGCATTATTAAGAAAAGCAGCAGATGTATTCTCTGGCAAACGGCTCATGTTGCTGTGACCCTCTGTCCCTCTGAAAGCTAATTTACTAAACAATGAGGTGAATAAGACCTGTTATTAAAAAAATCGTTACATTTCTCTGCAAAAGAAGATTACTGTAATCAGTACACTGTCCAGCTGCAATAAGAAACAAAGCAAAATACTTTTCCTGTAAGGCCATATCCTATGTAGAACTAAACAACTGCAATCCCCAAGGCTTCCTTAGCACCATGCAAGCAAAAGATTATAGGTATCTCACAGGTTCAATCATACGACAGATGAAGGAGAAAAATAGCACTTTATTTTAGGCCAGGTGGGCCTGTGGTAGCTGGTATTGGTACCAGTGGTTTTATGGGTGGCATGGTCTTTACCATGATAAACAAGACAACAGGTTCTTCTAGGAGCAGGAGCAACATTATGGTGCTAGATGACAATATCCACATAAAATGTAAATACATAATCTAAGATGATTACTTTTGGCTCCTTTTGTCAGTGGAGAATGAACTGGCATTTCTTGAGTGTCGTTATCTTGAAGAGGACATTTGCGTTTCACCACTGGTGTTGGAAGCAAAGGCACTAATTTGTCTTTACTGACTATGAAGAATGTGGAAGATCACTAGCTCAAATGTAGGCATTGACAGTCTAGGCATCTGGAGCCTGATTTGGTTAGCTAACCATAAGCATCTGAGATATTTGTCTGAGAATGGCAGACGTAATATAGGATCCATAGGAGATCCAGGCCTTTCTAAAGTGGCAGCCTGAAGCCAGTTTGATTCACAAAAGAGTCCTGAATGATTTTAAACACCTATAACTAGATAAATTAATCAAGTCCCTGAAGTTGTGTGATATTAATAACGCCCTCCCTGATTGTTAAACATTGGTTTAGACTGAAAATACATGCCAATAGGATCTAAAACTTTTCAATGTTGTGTTTCACCACTGTCAGGGCCAGAGAATCTGTTGCTATGAAATAGCCATGAATTTGCATCCTTAGTAATCAGCTTGAGTAATCCTTAATGCACATTAACCAAGCACTCTGTGAATGATTGATCAAGCATGCTAAAAATGCAGCATTTCCTCATGATATGGTTTCCTTAGTGAGTTCTTATGACATTCTTTTTTCTATTGCTACCCCATGAGCACTCAACTTAAAGGTAATAAAGCAAATAAATTAATTTTGCATTTTGAGAGCTGGAATTTCAGCTGGCTTACATAAATATAATTTCACTGGAGTTAATGGAGTTTTCAAAGTTTACACCAATTGAGACTTGACACAGAATGAGGTTATGCAATACATTTGACCAGTACAGCTTGATACTTTTGGTATGAGCACTTAATTTGGTCAAGTGAGCACAGCACAAGTCAAACTTTCCAATAATAATGAGGTTTTTATTTTCTTTGGACTGTGGTTACAGAATGACTTATGAGGTTCAGTGTTCTACACCTGTCTGTCTTTCCTTCTTGTTGGACTCCTGATGAGTGCTAAGATCCCACAGTCAAGCTTTCCCACAAGAATTGCTTAACTCATAGCTTCTGACTGGATGCTCAGGCTTTCCTCTAATTTCTCCAGCTCACTAGCTGGCCTCCTTCACCACTGGGTTGTCTTGGCTGTTTGCCCTCAGTATTTTCCTTTCTGTTTCACCTCTGCTCTGTGCCGTACAATGTTCTTTTCTCTAGCTGCTGAGTGGAGAGGAGACCCATTTCTAAAACTTCCTCCTAGTTCTACTTCCCAAACTGATGACCAAGTATAATGATTTATTTCAGCTCCTTCTCAGCATGTCCCTTGACAGGGAACAGCCAAAGGGCAGAGTGAACATCTTGAGAGGGGAATGCATTATTCTCAACTGGCCCAACACTAATATGTGGCAGCAGCAATATTTGCTCTTGGTCTTCCTGGGCTTTGAAAAGTCTGAGGAGAGAGTAGGATAACTGGCAGAAGTCTAAGGGAGGTAGAGGGGGAAAAACCCAGTTATGTCTGAAGAAAGAGACTTAGACATAGAAAAACAGCATAGTGTGTATGAACATATAGATGAAGAGCAACAAGTTAAAAATGAACCCACCTAAGAAAAAATTAAAGAATTAAAAAATCTCTGAAGGAATGCATTTCCTTTAATATTTTCCCTTGTTAGGATACACATTAATTTATGTCGTAGCTTCCAGTTTAGTTAAACTCATCTTTATAAACAGCAAAATTGATCCTGAATTTGAGATCAGTGACAATAAAAAAAAAAAAAGTGAGCCTATTAATGATCTAAAGGTCAACACAATGAGGTAGGTTGTGAATTAGACTATACCACTAAAGCCTTTGAAATGTAACAATCTGGAAAGCAAACAGAATGCAGCTGCATTGGAAAGCAGAATGGATTGGGTTGTATTTGGTTTTGCCATGTATGTAAAACAGATAGAAATACAGAAGCTAATTTAGTCCCACAAACTTTCTCAGAACTAGGTATAACTTTAATAAAGTCAGTTAAAAAGTCCCAGTATAAAAATTGAGTGAAAAGATAATACAAAGTGGTCTAAAAGCTCTAACAAATAGTGCAATTCTTCAGTGCTGGAGTCTGGTGTTGTGTTTGATAGCTGTTCATGCTGAACAGAAAGTGAGTATACATCACCCACCAAATTAGAAATCTCTACTCATTTGTGAGGGCATGTTTGTGTTTGATAACAATTCCAGCAAGTGATTAGCTAGAAGTCCGTGGTACATCTGTACTTCTCCTATAGCTGAATGTTTATCAGAAAGACAAGAGACCAGATAAAAGTAGAAAAATATTACTAGAGGGATCAAAGATTATGAGGAATGAAGGAAACATTTGAAATAGGAGCATGCTAGCATGAACAGGCAAAAGTAAGTGTTCACAATGGGGCTCACAGTCATTAAAGACTCCTATAATCAACAAATATGAGAAACATACAGAGATGTTCATTAGCAGAAACTTACAACTAAAGCTTTCATACTACATTTGCCCAATATGTGAAATTCTCCATAGGGATAATTTCGGTGCCTTTTTTCATTCACACAGGGCAAAATATTGCAACAGTGACTTTCTAGATATGATTCATTTGAAATATTTTAATAACAACAAAAGATATCATGCTCCACATAAATTTAATGACTTTAGATTTCATGTTGGACCGATAACTAATGTTTTTAAGCTTGAAGAAAATTTCTGATAGAAAACCTCAAATATTTATATATATTGTTGGTTCAGAAGGACAGATTGAATTAATCAACATTAATGTTTCTAATCTTGATGTTTTGAATTTGTGTCAAAAACAAAATATGTTTTAAGTAAGAAACATCTATATATGATTTCATTTCTTTAATTTATAAATTCTAGCTTGAATATCATCTTGTACACATTTAATGGCTACAGCTCCAGGTAACATCCATGTTTAATTCTTACTTCATGCGCTAGGGGGTTCCCTTTCCCTCCTATTATGTAGAAGTTCCTAAATAGTTTAACATATATATTTAGGCTAGCAGGAGAAAACGTCAAGTGTGGTTTTGATTTGCTGCTATTTTAGGTAGAGGAATTTATTCAGCACATTAAGCTTTCACTATTTGAAGGATTTAAAGTATAATCCTGTCTCTAATAGAAGGATGTGTAATATTATCCTGTATTTTGAATCTGTTCGTTTACAGATATAAATATGTTCCAAAATTCTTGAGCTGTATGTGAATGATACTTACTAAAATAAATCATATTTTTATACACTTGTTTTGCACAAAATTCCAAACCAAAACAGAAAGACACTATTATAGAGTTATAATAAAGTTATAACAAAGTAAAATACATAGGGATAAACAAATATAACAGAGTAAGTAAGATTTTTTTAATGGGTTTTTAAAATACATTTCTATGGATATTTATATTATATTTATTCACATTTACTCTGCAATACAACAGAGATTGTATTTGTTTGGTTGTTTATATAATAGTTTGATCAGGGTTCTGAGATGCCTGTTAAGGCTAAGACTAACTTCTGTTCCATGATTGACTTTAACTTCTCAGAAGTTTCTGTCTTACATTCAGAACAAATCTGGTAGTAAAGGGAATGTTTTTGAGAAGGACCACAGGAAATAGTAAAACTCTAAAAGCATACTACATTTATGCAGTATCTTACATTCTTTTAGTAATAACAATAGCTAGTTCCATTCAAAACTTCTGTTGAATCAAAAAACTCCTGAAATATTCATGCATTAATTAGAGTAGGAAAGTATGTTGTAGTGTAATGATCCTTTAAATTAAAATCACTCGTCTTTCTAGCTGTTTCTATCTGCATCTTTTTCCATGCACCTGAGTCTGGTGTAATCTAAGTAGAACTCAATCACAGACTGAAAGCATATATTAGATATCTATGTATAAATATTAACTTAATAGACTCCTAGCTAATAAAATGGATGATGCAGACTGCTTTTCAGACAAAATCTAGGTGTCTTTGTTAGGGTAAGCAGAATATTTCTCTGGATTCTAGTGACTGCTTTAATTAGATTTCCATTTTGACTATAGTGAGCTAGACATCCCAGACTACGCAGGCATGTATCTACAGTCAGGACCTGAACTGTCTTCCTAAAGTGTTTAAAGAGAAAATATTGTCTTTTCCTGTCTAATTTCAGATAGGAAATAATATTATGGGCTTAATTAAATTACTCACAGATAATACATTCAGTGCCACTTACAAAGATACTTGCAGATCTGATATAGGACCCACGCCCCTCTAAAGTAGAAGCTGGACCCCATACGCTAAGGCATCTCAAAGAAGCACTAGTTGTCTAAGTGGAAGCAACTGACTAAAGGCCTAAGTTTCTTGTAAGTGCTGAAAAAGCTATTTATTTCAATGAAACAAGGAGTAACTGCATCTAGACTTACTTATTGGGATGTGATACAGCATGCTCTGCAGGGAGAGTGTCTTTCATTCATCCTCTGCTGGAATCCATAAATCTTGGCATTCAGAGAGGATAAAAAAAGTCCCTTTGTATACAAGCAATGATGCACTGGAAGAAGTTTACTATCCTCAAAGTCTTCTATTGTAATAAAGGCTCTAGAAGTGCTATCTCCAGATCTGGGAACTGATAAGCATGCCTGAGTACTTTAATACAAAATAATTCTGATGACATCAGAACTATGAAACATAACTTCTCTTTATTGTTTGTGTAAGTATATAGCAAATGCAATCACAAAACATTCAAGTAAAACCAAGTTTTATTAAACAAACATGGTGTGCAGCTACAACTAAGCATAGCTACTGTTCATATCTGCATTTGAAAACTAAAAATTGGCAGTGCAACCCAGTGTAGCTTTCCATCATTGCAAAGTCTGATTAACTTACCTCTGCATTTACAATCACTCCAGCTAAACTGACAGTAATTTATTAAGCTAATGCCAGATGCTTGTGCTTGTCAGTTCTACCTTACCATTTAAAAATTGTCTCAATTTAAATTTAAAATTTAAAAATTAAGTCTTTGCTAGTTCAGCTTTTGCCTAACTTCTTAATCTTAACTCTTATTACTTCAAATGTATGCTCATATGATTGCAATCACTACACTTATTGCAATTTAACAAGTTACCATTTGTCAATTGATCAGCTTAATCATGATTTGTAACCTTCAAAATGGCTAATGTGCTTAGTTCTACTTTAAAAGGTATCTCATTTCACTTGCAAAAAGTCATGATAGGTTAGAGAAAGGAAGGTACATATACGTTAATTACCTTGGCTCAGTTCACAACAGATAATTTGATAAGCAGCAGTAACTTGATAAGCTGAAGTAGTCTGAAATTCTGAAACCCTGTAAACATAGACACAAATATTTCTGGGAATGTGGTTTGTGGAATAAATGTCCCCAGCTGTACATTTGCTTCCTCTCCTGAAGGTTACCACCCCCACAGCAGAGCCAGTTACACATATGTTGTCCATGCTCCTCTTTTGCCTCAATATAAGTCAAATGACTTTGTCTTAATAAGTATCTACACAAAGGACTTTATCTTAATAAGTATCTACATCACGAGATTTTCTGGTGGGTTTTACTTTGTGCTTTATTTAGAAAAAAAGTGAGAAAATTAGCTTCAGAAAGCTTATGTAGCACTGATGATGAGCAAGTCTGAAAAAAAAAAAAAAGAGAGCCATACATAAGTAATTTGTTAAAGGAAGAATAAAGAAAAGACAAGATATGAACTGATCATGACATCATCTGTAAAGTGTGATTCCCTGCATACATTGTATTACTGTGCTGACATAGTGGCTTGTGAGAGATTTTAATTTTTGTCTGAAAATGCTCATCAAAGCCTGAGGAATCATATTTGATGTGACAGACAACAGAATGGCACAGTAAAAGATACCTTGTTCTCTCATTTGTTAATCTAAACAGAATGGTGTAAAATTTTGGGCACTATGTAACAAGTCAGAATTTGTCATCAACTCACTGATGTCTGGGTAGCCCTGCATCCACATGCATATCAGATTCACATTGTAAGCATATATTATTAATTTATTTGTTTGTGTATGTATGTGCATATAAACATTAATGAATCCACCAATATCCATGTATTTATTCACCTATCCATGGGTATGGAATTCACTGTATTAATGGATTTATTTCATCATTATACTTTTCCTATTCAACTAACATCCACTTGACATCTACCAAACAGAATACCATTAAAAACCTAACACTGGAAGGAGTGTGGTTACATTAAAATTGCATATTTATACAGCAGTCAATTTGATTAAGCTTTTTTTTTTAAAGGAAATGCACAAAATAAGCATTTAGTGCATTGTATGTGGAGATAAATTCCTCTGAACAGAATGACAGAATCAGAAGAAAAGAAAAAAATCATATTGTTGCATTCCATTACCATCTCTATTGTAAAACACATTTAGCAGCAGCGAATATTTTTCAGTGTTTTAAATATTAACCCATGTGAAAGTGAAGAAAGTTTTGAACTATATAATCACTTGTTTATGCCAGAATTTATACAGGTGGACTTAATGAACACGTCCTGGTTTTCTAACTGTAAAAGACTGTATACTTTCAATACCACTGATATGCAGAATGAAGTCCCCTGAATTAATCCATTTGGAAGTCATCAAGTTTCTGAGCATGACCAGTTTAACAGTAAGAGTGCCTGAAAATTATTAGAGTGCTTCACATATTTTAAAATTGTTTCAGCTTAGAAGTAATAAAGCTAGCCAACCTGCCCCCTACAACACATTTTTAAGAGTAAATTTTTAAAAGACAGCATAAACTTAGCCTATGATGTCTGTTATATGATCATGTGTTTGACTGTTTGCGTGTGCCTATCCTTTATTTGACAATCACCTGTAACATTTTTAGCATGCATTACAATTGGTTTCTATTATAAACACAATCCAGGCTCTCAGCTGGTTTAAATTGGTATTGTTCTACTGGAGCCAGTAAACAAATATTGACTTCAATGCGGCTGTGTTGATTTATATTTCCAGAAAAATTATTCCACTATGTGGAAATACATTTAATTACAATAAATTGTGGTAGCACTTCACTTGGCCTCAAGAACTCTTCACTGATCATGCTGAATACTTTTCCTTATTGATGCCTCTTCCTAAATGTTAATCAAACACACTACACTTCATTGTGCATCAGAATCTATGATAATTGAAGAGGTACGCATGAGGTTATGTTACTTTCAATTATCTCATTTAAAATATTCTCATTTCCTTAGGCTTAAGAAGCACTTTATATATATATAACTGCAAGGTTATAGACTATAGCACACCATTGTCAACATCTCATCTTAGTAAAAAGGATTCCAGCTAACTCATTATTTTCTAAAATTTTGTGACTTATATGAAGTTTTACTTAATCAAATATGTAGTCACACAATATAATTTGACTTGAGCACTGTAGCAGATCTTAAATATTTCAAAAAGCTTTGCAAGTCACTATTTTGAAAATTCTGGCCTATGGAAACAATGTCCGACAAGCCCTCTACACCCAACATTAAAGTATCTATACAATAAAGAGATATTTCAGACAACGAAAAAGGCAAATCTGGGAATGATTCACAGGAAAGAAAGAGTATCTCCCTGTGCCCCTCAGTGAGTTCAATACACTGGCCCAGCAGCTTTCCTCACCATCTTCTCTGAAAGCAACAGTTTTTCCTTCCACAGGAATGCTCACGTATACACATCCTTACAAAGTCAACAGCATGCAGTTTTAGCATAGACTGCACTGGAAGTGTCCGTGGTAGAAAAGTAGCTCAATGTAGATCACTCATCACAATACACTTATCAAATTAGTCAGACAGAAAGGAGGAGGTCTTTGCAAGAAACCATTAGAAGAGGCAAACATTTACAGCAAGTAGCTCCAGTTTAACAACAGAATAGCAGGTTGGGGTAGCTGGCTCAATTTGTTTGTAAGGAATAAATATATATATATAGTCATATTCAATTTTTTTCATTCATGCTGTTTCATATTACTTATAAGGTAACAGGAGGAGGACTTTGTTGTAAAAATGCATTCTTCTGAAAATGAACTCTTGTCTGTGGTGAAATTCCTGACTACAGATTTACTCAGATATTGTTTTGTAGAAACATATCCTCAGAAGCCTGAGGAATGCTTGTTTCAAACAAGCCAGATACCAGTTAGTACTGTATTGGACTTCAGAACTTTGAAATTTTACTGTTATGTAATTTTTCCAAAATTTCTAAAGCAGATAATAGTAAAGGCACAGCTAATTACTATCATGATGTTGAGAACAGGTACAAAGGCAAAGCAGAAGACAAATATAGCTGCACCAGTAACCCTTTTAACTATCTGAAAAAAAAAAAAGAACATGATGAATATATGTATCTAAGGATGAGTGCAAAGGAAAAGCATGAGAACTGAAGGATGAAACTAAAAAAAGGACTTATTAAGGAAACAATGGCTCATGGAATATTTTGACAACTTGGTTCATTGTCAGTAAGTCATAGATGATTAAATCCATCCTCTGGCACTAAAGAACCCGCTAAATGGAACCTACAGAATACTAGTGTTCTTCTTTGGATACTAAGGAAGAAATAATGATATTTAAAAGAAGGTAAGGAAAGCAAAATAAATGAAAAGGGTAATCAAAGTTAAACAAAGTCAGTCCAATTCTGGAACCCACAGAAGCAATGGAATAACTTCATGAATGACCACTTTGCTAAAACCTCATCAGTAATAAGATGACCAGAAATATACACTATGGACAATAATCAACAGCTGTGTTTAATGTTGTCCTGGTTTTACTGGGGGGGAAGGGGGGGGTGGGGGAGTTGGGGTGTGGGGCTATGGTGGCAGCTTCTGTAAGAAACTGCTAGAAGTTTTTTGCCTTCGCCTAGTGTACTTGGCCAGGCCTAGGGTAGACCTGCTGTTGGCCAGGGCAGAGACAATTGGTAGCAGAATGTTCCCTGGTAATGCCTCTGCGATAACGTATTTAAGAAAGGGAAAAAAAAAAAAGATATGAAGAAGCTGAAGCAGGGGCAGAGAGGGGGAGGCACGAGCCTGTGGGCCTTGCAGCCTTCACCCGCTGGCCTCCCACTGGGTGGCCATCTGGGCCCAACTCAGCCCGGCCCAGCTGCAAGAAGTAGAGAGGAGATGAGATGTGAAGAGAACCTGAGAGGCGTCTGCCTGCCGATTGTGAAGCATTTCTTGTGAGAGGAATGGCTGCAGACGCCAAGGTTAGTGAAGAAGGACTAGATGACCTTTGAAGGTCCCTTTCAACCCTAACCATTCTATGATTCTATGAGTCTATAAGGAAGGGGAGGAGTAATGCTGCTCCTGGCCGAGATTCCCCTGCAGCCTGTGAAGCACCTCCATGGTGAAGCAGGCTGTCCCCCTGCAGCCCATGGAGGTCCATGGAGGAGCAGAGATTCACCTGCAGCCTGTGGAGGTCCCCATGCCAGAACAGGCGGAAGCCTGAAGGAGGCTGTAGCCTGTGGAGGGCCCATGCTGGGGCAGCTGTTCCAGAGGAAAAAATGACCAATGCTGGAGCAGTTTCACAAAGGACTGCAGCCTGTGGAAGGGACCCCATGCTGGAGCTGGGGAGGAATGTGAGGAGTTCTTCCCCCAAGGAGGAAGCAGTGGTGTAAAATGACATGTCTTCCCCACTGTGCCACTCTGGAGGAGAAGGAGGTAGAGATAATGTTAAGCCTGGGAAGAAGGAGGGGTGGGGGGAAGTTATCTTGTTCTCTTTTTCATTATCCTATTTGATTTTAGTAATAAACAAATAGTTTTCCCCAAGGCAAGTTTGTTTTGCCCCTAACGGTAACTTTAAGGATCTCTCCCTATCCTTATCTCAAACCTCAAGCCTTTTTCTTATATTATCTCTCCCTATTCCCTTGGAGGGTGGGGGGGTGGTGAGAGAGACACTGCGTAGTCTGGTCTCGAGTGGGGCTAAACTACGACAAATGTGTGCAATTTCCTTTCTGGATAGTGTAACAGGTGTATTGAAAATGGGTGATTCAGTAGATCTGGTACAGAGAACAAAACTTTTTTTGAGGATTTCATATCAGATGAAATAATGATCGATTTGCACCTAGTTGAAAAAAAATGCATGAATAATGGGTAACTGTCAAATTGTGAGGCCGTAGCAAGGAAAATCTCAGGGGTACCCTTCAGAGTATTGTGTTATGTGAAGTTTTTATTACTACATTGTCCAACATATCAAAAAGCACACCTATAAAAATATTTTTGAGAAAAGCTTGGGAGTAGTTGAAATCTTTTAAAAAAGATTAATTCAGACTGATCTTGATCAACAAGTATGACAACCCACTTTCAGCTTAGTTTCAGATTTTTTTTTAAAATAATTTTCATACAATAAGAAGTTTTGCTATGTTATTATAGGCCCATGACACAATGAGTGCTTTGTTCAATGCTTTTTGTCTCTGATTGAAAGAGTAGGGAGGAAGGGACAGAGAGTTTAAATGAATTGTAAGTTCTATCTTTGTTTGGCTAGATGTTACCTTCAGTTTTCCAACAAACTTAATAGATTTCTGAGTGGAAATTAAGACAATTCTCTTTTCCTGTTACTACTTTCCCAGCCATGGAACAGTCTACTTGTCAGTAAAAGACTTGCTGAGATGCAGTTCTCAGGTCAATGTCATATAGATTACGTCTGCATCTGGTCCTGAAATCCTACTATTTTTTGTTGATGATACAGCAGATAGAAGTAGCTTAAAGATGGTAAAAGCAACTTTACCTGAGTCAAAAACTACAAGTTGTAGAAATAATTAGGGTTTATGTTCATTTGATAGATTTTGTGCTATCGAAGGTATAGACTCATAAGAAAAATAAAATTGTATTTTGCTAATATTTTGTAGGTGCTGTAAGATTTCCATAGTCATGAGTGTCAGTGCTCAGCTGCAAGGTATGAACTTGCCTGTGTGAAAATACCTCATATGTGAAGTTTGATGGGGTAAGTTCATAACCATTGTTAGAGTCATAGAATCATAGAATAGTTTGGGTTGGAAGGAACCTTCAAAGGTCATCTAGTCCAACTCTCCTGCAAGGAGCAGAGACATCTTCGACTAGATCAGGTTGCTCAGATCCTCATCCAACCTAGCCTTGAATGTTTCCAGGGATGTGGCATCCACCACCTCTCTGGGCAACCTATTCCAGTATTTCACCACCCTCATTGTAAAAAATGTTTTCCTAACGTCTAATCTGAATCTACCTCCCTCTATTTTGAAACCATTACCCCTTGTCCTATCACAATACGCCCTGCTGAAGAGTATCTCCCTGTCTTTCCTGTAGGTCCCCTTAAGGTACTGGAAGACCACTATCAGGTCTCCCTGGAGCCTTCTCTTCTCCAGGCTGAACAGCCCCAACTCTCTCAGCCTATCCTCATAGGAGAGGTGCTCCAGCCCTCTGACCATCCTCGTGGCCCTCCTCTGGACTGGCTCCAACAGGTCCATGTCCTTCTTATGTTGGGGGCTGCAGAGCTGAATGCAGTACTCCAGGTGGAGTCTCACCAGAGCACAGGGGCAGAATCACCACCCTTGACCTGCTGGCCACACTTCTTTTGATGCAGCCCAGGATGTGGTTGGCTTTCTGGGCAGCAAGCATGTATTGTCAGCTCATGTTAAGCTTGTCATCCACTATCACACCCAAGTCCTTCTCCTCAGGGCTGCTGTCAATCCATTTTCTGCCCAGTCTGTTCCCCAGACTAATAAGCAGTTACAAATGTGAAAGATGAAAATAAATACTTCAAGAATATCAGCTGCTAACTCTTGTGGGCTGTAGTTTTGTATTAGATTTACCACATCAGGAGCTGTTTGATAGCGAAGATGCTAAATGGAATATATTTAATGATACAATATTCACTAACTTCTCATAGGTCCCATGAGGTAAATTATTTAATGAATGAGACATTTCATGACCAGTCAGCCAAATTTTGTAGCTACTAGGAGGACAATGGCTACTGAAAATGGAGTCTCCATACAAGATGATGTCACATAAGAACTAGAAATTGTTTATACATAAGATTAACCATCAGTAACTTTAAAGATAAATAATATGAAGAACTGCACTCAGGATGTGGCTTTCCAATTCTTTTGATATATCAGATAATACTGAAAAAAAGATTAAACTACATGCTGCAGGATGTTCAGATTAGCTAATTTTCATTGCCTTGAAAATACTCAGTTGTAATTATAAAAAAAAAAGCCCAAGAATCTTAAGTATTGACCTAAGAAAACAGGATTCATAAACAGGGCAGGATAGTTACCAACTTCCTTCCATGCCTGAGTGCATGTGAAAAGCAAAATATTTCACTGTTTTTGACTGGGAATCTGGATACCATCAAACTAGGAAAGAGAAAAAAAGGGAAAAAAAATTAGGTGAAAATTATGGGGAAAAAAAAAATACATTTATGACACCCTGTCAATTATTTCAGTTCTCTAGGATACATTTCAAACTATGAGTGTATGAAGGACTTTTTAGAAGGCACTAAATGATCTAAGCCATATTTTGAGAATTTAAGACATCTTCACATATATAGATTAATTCATTTGTTTTCCATAAAACATTGGAAGAACATCTGGCAGGAGCGGAAGGGCTTCTAAAGCTTTTAAGGAGTAATGGTTTAAATTTGAGAAAAACAAATGTCAGTTTGTGAGGGATCATATTACCTTCTAAGCACATGCCTGTCCTGAAGATGGGCGGAAGCCTCAGTCACAGAAACTGGATATTAAAAAATAATAGATAGTTCCTGGAAAAAAAATGAATGCAAATTCTTGAGGACACTTATACAGAATTTTCAAAAACAGTCAACTAAAAGCAGCTTTATCATGATATGAAAACTTGTGAAAACTTTTGATTTCCTGAAAAGTTTTAAATTCATACTTTGTTTATATTCCTAAAAATATGCTAGCAGCTTGTAGAAACTTATGATTTCTCAGAAGTTAATGTCAGAGTGTTAGGTGTTAGGTATCAATAAGATGCTGAATAGCAGCTTTTTAAGAAACAAAAAAATTGTAGCAAAATTAAATATTCAAACTTATAATCTGAGCTTTGAGAGGATCTCAAAGAGATATTCACTAAGAATTAAACACATCAGGTACCTTGTAGTCTCTGCTTACAAATCAGAAACAGTCCTGTGGAACTGGGCACACAAACTACCAAAAAAAAAGAGAGTTGCAATTATGCATTAACTTGGAAAACAAAGTGCCAGCGTATATGTTTAAGGTTGACTAAAGGCAATGAAATTAGAGACACTGATGTTCAGTGTCTATATTCAAGAAACACAGGTTTTGGAGGTTAAATTGAAAGATTATTTCAGTACTAATTTGCATAGTTACACATGTAACAGAACTTTGATCATAGAGGAGCCTGGGAGATATCTGAGAAAGCATCACAAGCATCACTATATTCTTCTTTTTTTTTTTTTTTTTTTGACTTTGACATCTATTTCTGGCTATTTCTAGCAGCAGAACAATAGGTTTCACGTCAGATGCTCAACATACTGTAGTCCTAAAAGTTTTTCCACTTCAGACATATTTCACCTATGGCATAAGCTCAGGAGTTCTGTGCTCACTGAAAATCTAGGTCCGGTACTGGGACCATAAACAGGAGACTCAAGAAGACTCAAGAAATATTGGCAGAATAATAAAGAAATGGATGGTTGATGGTCAATAACCTGGACATCGAGGCATCACCAAAATAATTTGAAACTTCTGAAGTTATTTTGAAATTCTTTATTAAACAAAAGAGAAGAAGATAGAAAGAAGGAATTTTTAATAACTATTGTTATTGTCTGAAATCTGACTTGAAGTTCACCTGAACCAGTCACCTTAAACATTCTTTGTAATCACTGGAAAGAAGCAAACATTTTGTGAGGCCTAGATGTCTAACACAGGAAAGATGTCTCACATCTTAAAAGAACCTACCCCTAAAGCTGGCTCAGAAAAAGGTAAGTTCTGTCTCTGTTACTTGCAGTAACCTTCTGTTAGCTACTATTACCTGTACAACTGCAAAATCAAAAGCACAAATGCTAAAGAACAGCGGGACAGGCATTCTAATGCAAAAAAGATCTGGAAAATTCACTGCAGGTGAATGCCAAACAAGGCATATTAACAGAAATAATATAAAACAGACACTTCTTCTTTGTAAACTAGCTCTACTGTCTCAGAAAAGAAAAATAATAAAAAAAAAAGAGTAAAGATTCAGTTGAATGGACAGTTTACTGAAAATGTCTTCTCAATATGTAATAGTATTTCAAAAGCCAACGCAGCATTAGAAGGTCTGAGGAATGAAACAACGAACATTAGGATTATAGACTATTTTAACATGTTATTTAAACCAAGTGTCTTTCTTCACTACAAATATTGTGCAATATTCTTCACTCTCTTAATATGGATAAGGTTACAACAACAGAAACAGTCTGGTCGTTATAATAATTGTGGCCGTGGAAAAATTGTCATTAAAAGAAACTCTGAAAAATACTGAGATACTTTTCATCAAAGATGAATGAATATTAGACTTAATAAACACATGCAACGCGATAAGTAGTACAAGGAAAAAAAAAGGAGCAGATATTTGGTTTATTCTTTTTCATATTTATAAAATAGACTAATGTTAAAATGGAAGGATATGTAGATTTGTAAAAACAGATACTCTCTCACACAGTGCAGAATTGACAGAAAATATCCAGACTTGAAAAAGACTTGAAAATAAGGATCAGAGATGCTTATGAATCAACGATATTCAAGGAATAGCAAAATTCATCCTTCAAATACACAATGAGACTGTATAAATGGATGTTAGACATCAGAGAATAACCTGATCCCTGATTTTTTTGAGATAAAGTAGACATTTTTCACCCCTTTTTTTTCTGACATGTTTGGAACTGGTCACAGACAATTACAAGGTAGCAGATTTTTTCTGGAAAGGATTATTTTTAAACCAATCAGTTGATTACTTTGATGCAAAAAAAGTAAGATATGAATGAAATATTCCACAGACTGGAGATGTAGGAGATACTCTGCCTGAGTAGAGACTGGCCTACTCGCCAGAAATGAAACGACAACACTCTGAGGACTCCACATCTATCATTTCTGTTCACCACAAGGTATGCTCCACACACTCCTCATGCCCAGTCTGTGAGCTTGCAAACTCTATTCTTTTTCCAGTGGCCTGACTTCAGTGCTGATTTTTCTATGACATTGTCCAAGATAACTTTACTCCTTTCATCATCACTATATGCAGCAGAAGCAGAAAAATACTGGTAGAAAGCATATATTTTTGCCATATATAAGTAGCTAAAGCCTTTCAGATCACTCCAAGGTTTCAAGAGCAACAAATTGTAATTCTGTAAGAACATTGAGCTGTTCCAGAAAATAACAGTCAAACAGAACAGGAGAAACTCCAGAGGAAGACTCCTATACAAGTAGTATCTTTCCCAGTAGGATTGTCAGCCATCACAACCCAATTTAGATTGCTATCATGCTCTACTACACTTCACTAGCCAAGACTATGGGCTGCTTCCATGCACACACTCAATGAAATTTTCCGTGGAACCTAAACTTAAATGTTGTTTGCTTCAGCTTAACTCACTTGCTCATGAGCCTGCTCCTGAGTTATCCCTTCGTAACTATAACTTTGATTGTGTGATGATGGAATTTACTTCCCTACCCAGGTTGCATTGATTGCTATAAAAAATAAGGTAGGATTTGTCTTTAAACTGGAGACACGTGTATCGGATGAACAGACCACTCAATGGATAAGGAATTGGTTTGATGGACACCCTCAAAGGGTTGTCAAGATCAACAGTTCAGTGTCCAAGTGGAGACTGTTGATGAGTGGCACTCCTCAGGGGTTGCTATTGGGACTGGCCTTGTTTAACATCTTTGTTAGTGACATGAAGAGTTGTACAGAGTGCATCCTCAGAAAATTTGCCAAGAGCACCAACCTCTGTGGGGCAGTTGACACACTGGAGGGATGGGATACCATCCAAAGGGACTTTGACAGGCTAGAGAAGTGGTCCCATGAGAACCTCATGAAGTTCAAAAAGGCCAAGTGCAAGATCCTGCACATGGGTCAGGGCAATCACAAGCACAAATACAGGCTGGGTGGAGAATGGATTGACAGGAGACCTGAGGAGAAGGACTTGCGAGAGCTAGTGGATGAGAAGCTAAGCATGAGCTGGCAATGTGCACTTGCAGCCCAGAAAGTGAACCGCATCTTAGGCTACATCAAAAGCATGGCCAGCAGGTTGAGGGAGGTGATCCTCCCTCTCTACTCCACTCTCATGAGACTCCACCTAGAGTACTGCATCCAGCTCTGGAGCCCCGAACATAAGAAGGACATGGACTTGTTGGAGTGAGTCCAGAGGAGGGCTACAAAGACGATCAGTGAGCTGGAGCACCTCTCCTATGTGGACAGGCTGAGAGAGTTGAGGCTGTTCAGTCTGGAGAAGAGAAGGCTCCAGGGAGACCTTATAGTGGTCTTCCAGTACATTAAGGGGGCTTATAACAAAGATGGAGAGGGACTTTTGACAAGGGTATGTAGTGATAGAACAAGGGTAGTGGCTTTAAACTGAAAGAACATAGGTTTAGATTAGACATACGGAAGAAATTCTTGACATGTTACCCAGGCATGTTACCCAGGCAAGTGGTAGATGCTCCATCTCTGCAAACATTCAAGGCTAAGTTGGACAGAGCTCTGAGCAACCTGATCTAGTTGAAGATATCCCTGCTTCTGGCAGGGGATTGGACTAGATGACCTTTAAAAGTCCCTTCCTACACAAACTATTCTGTGATTCTGTGATTGACATTGTATGAATCTGTGCCACTGAAAATAATGCACAATGTGTGCCTTGCAAATGGGCTATTGTTACTTTGCAAAATCGCCCACCTTGAAGAACAGATAAAAACAGAAAAGAGGAGAATTTGGCTTAGAGATTACATTGTTATTCTCCTTGGATATATCAACAGTAAAAGGATTATGGCAGAAAAAAAGAATAAGTGAATATAAACTGGCCATGACTAAGCTTTGGCTGGAAATTATAGCAAAGATTCTAACTGTCTTGAGAAAAGCAAGATTCTGGGGCAGCCTTTCACCAAGATAAGTGTAGACAAGAAACATAACTGCTTCCGGATGGATCTGGATGTATTTATAAACTGGATTATATAATGAGCTTCACTGTAATAGCCAAGAATTGAACACAATACTTTGTTTTACTCCTGTGTCCCAAAGGCCTTTATTTGTGTAATAAAAAGTAGGTCAGAACTCAGAGACAGTTAGGAAAACACAAGGGGAGTTGGTGAATGACATTTTGAATACACATATATCCTAACTTTTATATCCTGGCTTTTATAATACTTTCACAAGAGTAATAAAAAAAGTCAACATAATCGATTTGAAATTAAAAAAAAAAGCGCTGTATTTCCCATTTTGGATTTTTAAAAATTTTTTATTTATTTTACTTTTTTTTTTTTTGTCAGACAATATGAGAGTTATTTATTTTATATATCATGGGTATTTACGGTAAGTGAAAAACATCTTTAGAGGAAGTTCCATAGTCTCTGACCCAAACCATGCAGAAAATAGTTTTACAACTGTTAAATATGGTAATTGACATACCTGGCATAAGTACTGTGGCTGCCATTTGTAATTAAAAGTGATGTTATCTTATTTGTAGGCACAGTCTTCTAGATTTTGTTACAGTAAGTACTCTTTTCGTTCCTTCTGCTATGATTAAAATCAGGCCAGACACTTTATAACTTATCTTGGAATGCAAATTAATTTGAAGTCTTGACTCTGAATATGAGGGTAGTCATGCAAAGTAATCTGTAAATTATTTGTGGCACTGGTAATGGTCTTCTACTTTGTCTTTTCTACAACTGTTCTGTACTTCATCAAATATCAATCATCATCCATCTGATCTGTCTGAATGGGAGTTGGTTCCTGTGTCACATACACTTGACTTAAGCTATAGGCTAGAATTCAGTCATAAAACTAGGCGATTGAACTTTTAATTTTTGGTTGTTTACATTCCTATCAAATGCCAAAGAAGATCAGTCACTCCAGTACTATTCACAGACATGCATCCTATTCCCTTAGCCTCAAAGAAACTTGCATGCAACTTGCAAAATATCAGTGGACTACAAAAAAAACTAACAAAATCCCATGTAAATCTAATGAAGTTTCTACATTCCCCAAGTACATTATGAAACACTACTAACCAGTATGTGAGAACTCTGCTGCAGCTGAAAGTAAGTAAAACCATATTCACCGTATGTGAAATATCAATCCTCGCCTTCTTTGCAATGTAGAGTATTCAGGACCTCCATCCTCCAGCTGGTCCCCACAATTACAAAAGGGAAATGAAGTCTTGAGGACTGAGGGAGTATTGAACCTATGGTGGCTGCCCATATGACTTCTCGTAACTATTGTCAGCACTAATTAAGCTAATAGAAAGCTCTCATGTCCAGAGAGAGAGGAATCTCATACATCTTTAGGATTTGGTTCAAAAAGTTAATAAAATTCATTGTTGAGTAATGAACTGACTACAGCTGATGAATGCACAGTGTATCTTAAAGTACGGTGTTCAGGGTAAAAGTACCAAAGGAGTCCTTAATCTCCTTAGCCTTTGCAATATCTGAGTGCTTATTGAAAATGCAAGGAACATCTAGTCATAATGTTGGGTTTTTTTACAGTGAAATTCCCTATGCTCACGAGAAATAAACTAGACAGCATGTTGCATCAGTTTTATGAAATATCAGGATCTGCCTGGCATGGAAACTGTTGCTGGCTTCACCACCTTTAGAACCATTTTTTCAACGTGTACGAAGGATCTGCAGCACAGTACAGGACTGAAGATTCACGTGTCTGAAATCTGTTGTATACAATAGGACGCAATTGTTTCAAACAGCATCACACTCTAAATATCTTATCTGTGGATCCCATCTGAAAAAAAAAAAAATTAAACAAATACACTTATGCATGGACTGAGAGACCCTAGATACACAAATGAATCCCAAAATTGAATTGGTTTTGTATCTTACACTACATATTTGTAGAGTACATTGATTTTCATTGCAGTCTTCTACTGAGAAAAACAGCCACTAACAAGTGCTGAGGAAAAATACAGCTTAAGAGGATCCTGCAAATGCTTAAACTCTAAATGTGCCTTAAGCAGAAACAACCCAATATCCTGCATTTAAAATGAAAATATATTTCTCCTTTGTGAATAGTTAGCTGGAGCCAAGAACACATCTGTTATGAGGATTCCACCTCGGTTTTGTGCTCAGCATTCCTGAGAACAAAAGTTTTTTTTAAAAGATCATTTATAAATGTATAGCTGCAAATGACTTATTATTGTTTATTTGCTATTTTATTTAAAATATTATGGACATCCATTGCTTATCGTTAAGTTTAATATGATAAAACTGAATCTGTCCTGAAGTGATAATCTAAAAAAGGGGCATTAGTGAGAGAAAATGTTATGAGAGTGACAGAAGAATGCAGCTATGTATTTTGATGAACAGTGAGTGTTCAGTGACCCAAGACAGAGGAAGCTATAAATGATTCATAACTTTGAGAAATTCTGTAGTTCGGGTAATTTAAGACACAGAGTTCCATCTAATTAAAAGTAAGTATGGTATCTACTCTGGTCTTAGCTGTTTTATTGGGTTCTGGCTTCAATAAAATTATTTTCATGTGATCCACATTGCTATTTTAAGGGCCTCTGTATGGTGTATTGGTTGATTTATTATTATCTGATTTGCACATTGAAAATGATTACCCTCAGGAGAATTACAATGGGATTTGATTCAGATGTAAATAAATAACAGAAGAGCCCTGAGATCCCAGCACAGTTTGCTTCTTTTTTGTGGAGCTTTCCAGATTTCCTAACTTACCAGAAAATCTTTTCCAAACCTACAGGCAGAACTTTACAATTTGTGTCCCACCTTTTTTTTTTTTTTTTTTTTTTTTAAAATATATTT
>JAAGAY010014409.1:0-12112 GCA_011801015.1 Ardeotis arabs
CCCCCCCCCCCCCAGATAACTGTAGGTAACCCATTTATTATGGACCCACAGAAATGAGTAGCAAGTTTAAGGGCTCCTGAATTTTAATATTTGCTCTGTCATGGGTTTGGTTGTATGTTCATGGGTGAGTCTTGCTACTTCTGTACCTCACCTTCCTCACCTAAAACATATTGTGCTCTGGGTGGGAACCCTAAACACTGAAAGGACCTCAGACATCTATTGTGTCCAGAGAGAGTCTAATTGAGGCGACAGATTACATAAACATGCCAACAGGAAATTGGTATCTTTGATAATCATGTTATCTCATAGAGGAATTGAAAGAGTAATCAGCGACTATTCCAGTACTAGGTTATTGCTAACTTTTTGTGAATTTTCTGTCTTTGTTACTTTACATGCTGTAAACATCTAAAGCAATTAATGCATTTGTTCTGATGTTACCTTTTTTGCTAATGTATGCTACTTCATCCTGAGCGATCTCTAGTAGTTGAAGGGATTTATCTGCTGACTATTTCCTTGGTTTTTGGTTTACTGGAGATTTTTTTTTTCATTGGCTTTTGAGGAAGTTTACTGTATAGCTATATCCTAGTGAATGATACTAATTCAATCTAAAAGGGTGAGAAGCTGGACTGAATTTATGGAAAGAGAGCACCAAGAGAGTTAAATGTTACCTGTGCACTTCTGATAAAAAAGAGGATGGGTGAAGTGGGACAGACTTTTTAGTAGGGCTTGTAGAAATAGGGCAAAGGGTAGTGGTTTTAAACTAAAATAGGGTAGATTCAGACTAGATAGAAGGAAGAAATTTTTTACAATGAATGTGTTGAAGCACTGCAACAGGTTGCCCAGAGAGGTGGTAGATGCCTCATCTCTGGAAACATTCAAGGCCAGGTTGAACAGGGCTCTGAGCAACCTGATCCAGTTGAAGATGCATCAACCTCCCTGCTCCTTGCAGGGGGATTGGACTAGATGACCTTTAAAGGTCCCTTCCAACACGATTCATTCTATGATTCTGTAGGTGAAAGAGCAATGAATACAACTTGGTTTTTAATATGTCATATTAATATGACATGTTTTATATATGCCTTCCAAAAATATGAAAAGTATACTCAAGGGCAAATTTGTAACTTCTTACCAAAATGTACTATATTCTCCTGTAGAAGAATCAGAAGTTAGCCTTCACTTGAAGTCATGCCTCTATATATAAAATCACTGAGAATACATGTATTTCACTGCCCTTTAAAGTGGAATGTAGGAGCAAAAGTCAAATATACTGGCTAGAGTTTCAGTTTCTCAGACTCCTGACAAGTGTTATTACAAGCTTGCAGCACTTTATACAAACTGTTGATGAATCATGAAATGTGGTTTCTGTGCCAAAATGAATGCCTGTTTGGTACCCCAGCAACAGTGACCACCCTGAGTTGTCTGTTTTCTGGTTCCCAAGAATAAAAAGGGTGAGCTGTAAAAGTTTTTCACAGCAATTTTTATTTAAGATGACTGGACTACAGAGACTCTGAGGAAGCAAAGGGAGAGAGCTAAGCATCCTGCCATTTCTGGGTGGGAAGCCAGTGCCTGTCAGCAGTCTTCTGCTGCTGATCATGTTGATTAGGAGCCATATACAGCATAGCCTATTACTTAAGCAAAGAACCATTTAATTTGAGCCATATAGCTAACGAGAAAATGAGCAAGACCCATCTGTACTATATATCATGCAGTGATGAGCGTAGGATATAACAGTAAAATGAAAAAGAAAAACAGGTTACATGTTTATGTCTATGGCAGAATTTTAGTATTATTTTTTGTTTTACATGTTTACAGTTCATAACTGAGATCAAACCTCAGCACAGCTAAACCATGGCTTCTCTCCTCTCCTGATTAGACTTCCAGGGATACGTTTGTGCTCCACTTCCACTCACCTGTGGCTTTGATCTCTGTGGGTTTTGTTTATTGTCAAATGTTGTAGTGACATGACACTGAAGTGCAGGAATGATTCCTCTCTTTCAAGTTTTGTTCTGCTTGATGCAGTTGGTTTGTGTAGGTCTCTGAGTGTTGCCAGGGAAACAGGTAGGGATGTTTGATGGGCTACAGTGTGCATTCTGTTTCTGTCAATGTCTTGCTCAGTGGAAGGGCAACTCTTCTCAAAAACAGAAATAGTGCTACCGTGATAGCCATTGCCATTAGAGCTGATTTTTTTGCTGGTTTGTCTAATGAGAAATACAGAATTGGAGAACGGGGGAAAAAAACAAAGCCTTAAAGCTTTGTCATCACTTTAAGGCTGGACAATCATAATACAATGTCCAGAGTAAGTGAGACTATATATTAAGTGGCATATCAACTCTAGCATTGGTGATAAAGTTTTAAAAAGGATGATGTGGCATGAATTGCTAGTTGAACTAACTTTCATCTCTGTGCAATATATGTAGACTAATAATGTAAATCTTTGTTTTACAACTATAGAAAATACTACTGTACACTAAAGGATGTAATAAATGCAAACTATTGTTGATATATGCGAACAAAATACCGGAGATTTTAAATAAATCTACCTCCAGACAGCCTGTTCAGCTGAGCAAACTGGGCGACACCAAACAGTTCACTTGTTAAGCGGAGATATATGTTTCCACTGGTAGATTAGGTGTAGAATAAATTAGGTGTTACATGTTTGTCTCACCCACTTAGTTTGAGATTCTTTTCTTTTTGTACTCTTTATGGTGGTTAGAGGGCTTGATGTTCACCTCCTATAAACCTTTTCTGTTTTGCCAGGGGTCTCGGCCGCATCTTGACACAGAGTAGCAAAATGAGTAGAAACCTAGCTATAAGCAAGTGAGTATGAAAGAAGGAGGTAAACTCCCCACAGTACGATTTCCATGTGAGTTGTTATAGATATTCTGGTGGGAACTCCAGTGTAAACCTCTGGAACTTGGCCAGTTTACAATCACGTGCAGACCTGTCTTGAGATCCCTGCAGTACTTTCATCATTTAAATGCCTTCACACTTGTACTTTCACAGTACCTTTCACATTCAGTTCCTCTCTTGCCCTTCATGCCCAGGCAGGCACACCCCAGAGGTCCTGTGCAGCCCCTGTCCCTCCTTAGGAGGACACGGCCAAGGCACCTCTTTTCTTTCACTCTAAAGTCTCTTTGCTTCCAGGATTTTCCTTCCTCATGGGAGCAGAGCCAGGAACTGGAGTTCCTCTAATCCATACCTGCAGTCAGTATGTAGTCCAGGAAGACACCTGACCATTGTCCCATCTAGCGTAATGTTGAGGAGCAGGGCTATTGGGTGCACACATGTTAGCCTACTGGGGCTCCAGTGTTTCTCCCTACTGCTTCTGCTTCCTGCCTCATCTCCAGCACAGCACGGCTGCTTCTGTCAGCAGGAAAAATATTTATGGTGTTTTATCTCTAAAATTCCCTGCGCAGTCAGGATTACTTGGACTTTAATGTAATCCTGAAGCCATGCTCTCAGTGTGTGAGCTACTTCTCACCCTCTCAGGAAGCTTTGTGTTTCCTTGGTGGTCTTGCATAATTTTACTCACGAACAGTATAGCACTATGCATGTTGATTTTATCTTGGTATTACTCAAGCTGTGTGAATAAGCGGTTTTGTAGTTGGACTGTCATTTTTGTGCAACCTGTTTCTTTGGTGTTCAGCTCTGACACAGTGAGCATATAGCAAGACAGGTCTCAGCATTCGTGTAATTACCAGTTGAGAGAGAGCAAGGTATTAACAGCTAAACAGGGAGGTGAAGTGTGTTAAAAACACTTAGTGAGAGTTGAGACTTGGGAGGTTCGTTTCCAAGCTCTCCTCTATGTGTACTGGGTGGCATGTGGGACTTGGTTCTTTATCTGTGATTAGGCCTTGAAGAACTCCTGTCTTGCATGGCAGTAAGAGTAAATATATTAAAGTTTTAGAGGCCAGATTATCAGATTCAATAATTAAGCTCATAAAGATTACCTTTAGGTGCTTACATGATTAAAGTATGATTAGACTGAATAATGTAATTTCACGTTTCTGATAATGCTCATCATGTTGGTTGATGATTCTATGTCCTGACTGTATTGGTAATTAAGCTTAATTACCCCATGTCTGAATAATAGTTTGTGTTCTAGTAATCTCAGGGGTTTATTGCTTATCACTTAATAGTATGTATGTGTTTGTGCTGCTTCTTTCTGGACTAGGTTACTAACTCTAAATTAGGGTTGTGCTGTAAAGCTACGTGTGAGTAGCTGCTCAGCTTTTCATTGATGGATGCCAGCTAAGCTCGTGTTTTCTGAGACCATTTGTGACTTTCCATTTGCTTCAATTTCCAAACCTGGAGTCTGATACCACTGTCTAAATATTTGTGTAGTTTGAATTTGAGAGTATGATGTAATCTCAGGTGAACTATAGGTTTGCTATGGTGGCTCAGATTTTTCGGGAGCATGCAGCTGTGGAGATCATGAGTTAGACTTGACATGAAAGAACAAACGGGTAAGGTAGAAAGTTTGCTTTTCTCTTATGAACTTTAAATTGACCTGTGGTCTTGTTTAGATCTTAAACTACGATTTCAGATTCACAAGACTACTTTTTTTAAAAAAAATATTTAACTGAAAATTCCAACTGGCTATTAAAAGGCTCTCATAAAGGGGAAATCAGAAAACATAACCCACTTGTGTGCTTCTCTGAGGTGTCTATGGAAACAGGAGCAGCATGAGTGAGCAAGTGGAAAGACACAAATAGGAGGGTGATGCTGGGGGAGCTGTCAAGGGCCTTGCTTACATAACACAACATGCAGAAAGCTTGTAGTTTAGCATCTACAAATAAAATCTCCTCTGTTTTGTCACTGAATTTAATATTCATACAGAATTTCCAGGCAGAAGGGATCAAAGGTATGGAGGTGCCTCCCTTGTGTATAGCTGGTGCTTGGATTTGTCAAGTTCTGTGCAAGAGAGGGTTTCAGCACAGCAGGGGATCCTCATCACCGGCCTTCCAGCAAAAGCTAGGTGTTCTGGTGTGACGGGTTTTGGAAAGGGAAAGGGAATAATACTTAACAATGGGCATCAGTATCAACTGCTGAATGAATAACAATGTTCCTGGTATTACCAATATTCATAATCTTTTTGCCAGCTCTGCTTATCCGTTGCTGAAATAGATCGCTTGTATATGAAAATGCCACTTAAAGATCTCTTCTGCTTGCACTGAGAAAATTAGTTCCACTAGACCTCCTCAGGGAGAATGTTTTTCCTCTATTTGACAAGTTCTCTGTCCCAGAGCAGCTGTAAGGCATTTGTCCTCTGCGTTTGCATACCAGTCTCTCTGTGGGAGCAGGATCCAGTACGAAGTATAGGGGAAGAATTCCTCAATTGCAGTAATTGAATCTTGGGACTTATTAATGGTTTCTGGTTTTCCTTCTTTAAATTAATTCTCAAGATCTTCAGGGAAGAGAAAACTATTTTACTTTACGTACAATGTTGTCTCTCAAATAGTCTCCATTCTTGTCCTTCCTAAAGGTGGACATCTTAAACTGAGTAGTGGGATGCTGTCAGCCTGTTGTTACTTGATGAAAAATCAGTGAAACATTTCCAGGACAATCAGTGTCACATTTCAAACAAAACAATTGAACAGTTCTGACTGCACTTAAGTAGTTTTAAATACATTACTGCTACATCATCGTAGTTTAACCTAAACATGTTAACAATCTCATGAAATCTGTTCTGTTCATTATGAAGTGATCAAGAATTCTTCTGGTACCCTGATGCTTTGCTTTCCAGAATGCTGTACAAGCTGCTTAGGTTTAAATGTAGACTTAAATGTTGTGGAAAGGGCCTATTTTTTGTTATTTGTTCTAAGTGCATAGTTCTATACAAGTACCAGTTTGTTATGCCTTCCTCAGACACAGTAACTTTTCAAGTTACCTCCCACATATATAACTTCTCCCCCCAACCCAGGTGATTTTTATGCTCAAGCTGAGGATTGAATCTTTTCCAAATCTCTTCCCTTCAAAACACTTGACGTTTCAGTACGCTGCCTGGATGCACACAGATGGCTTAGTGGGAGGAAGTAATACAAATGCGCTCAGCCTCAAAGACCAGATTGCAAATGGCAAGCCAAATTTGGGATCCACCAGCCTTTCAGAGTAGTCTTCAAATCTGGCATGTTCTTCAAGCGTATCATTAATTTCATGTTACCCCTCAATAATGCTGGAAGTGTAGTCAGGAACATAGCCTTTCTCAGTTTCGGTTGTGGTTTTCACATGTGAGCATTTGTGAGCTTCTATTTTGTGTAACACCTGGTCTGACTTCGGGGCTCTGCATCTCCCAGAAGTGAAGTATTCTTTCGAAGGAGCTTGAATTTCCATGATTAATCGTTTCTCACTTCATGTCAATAGGCCTTTTGCAAAGCAATTTATATTGGTGTTTTGTGGTTTTGAATCATGTGAAGAAAAGGTCATTACTCATCATTTCAAGATGAGTTACTTTACAGTAAGAGAGATAACCAGTTTATCTATTAACAGTCTTTGGCTTTAGCATGACGTACAATACAGAAATGTTTGCAGGAATAGTTGCAATATTGAGAGTATGCTAAAAGATGTTTTTATTTTATTTGCATGCCGTTTGGATTTATGTAATAATAATACTTGAAAAAATCCTGTTAATTGGGAATAAACAGGAGTTTAGTATGGAGAGGGACCACCTGACCATTATTTTTGCTTACCCAGGAATAGATATTTGAATTACAGATGACTGCATCTACTCTAGGCATTGTAACACTTTCTTTTTCCTCTCTAGGAGCATAAATCTGTGAAAAATTAGTAATTCACAAGTGAGAGTCAGCACCCAGCAAAAGCTACTGGAAAATGTGTACAAGTAACAAATCACCACGATAAATAAATGTGTCCCATAGTAATTGTTTGAGAGGAAGAATAGGGTGTGATCAGTACGGGATTATATCTGCTATGCTTGTTGTGCCCATGAGAATAGAAAATTTAGAAGAACCAGATAGACAGCAATCCCAAGGGAGTGGCTGCTCCGCCAGCACCCATTAAAGCAACTGCTGCTGTGCAGGGAAAGACCTGCAGCTGCTGGCTGTGCTCCCTGGCAAAGCAGCATGCTGCCAGATGTGGGTCTGTGCGAGGTGGAGATGAGGCAGATAGCAGGGAGAAAGCTGCCCGCTTCTCACAGGAAGGGTGGCTGCATGAAAACGGAAAAGCTCCAACGCAATGAGTGTCTTATTCAGGTCCTGTTTCTTGCTGATCCCAGGGCATGACATAGATCCTCTGAGTGTGATGGTGAGGAATTATGCTCCCCCTCTGCCCACACCCAAGCACAACCACACAGACACTTCTCTTGCATGTGTATATTTATGCACAACATTTCAAATCCTGATTTTGCCCAAGCCAAGTTAAACTGACTTTAACCACACCCAGGGAGTTTCCTGCTGACTTTGAAAATGGCTGGATGTAAATAAACTAAAATTGCTTTTGTTTCAATGATAAGAATTACTTCCAACCAGACAAAACTGGTGAATTTAAAACTGTGGTTCTGAGAGTAATGGTGGGAAATGAGCAGGTAAACTAAATGTTTAGTATTAGACTCAAACATCTCTTGACTAGGGAACAATTGTTATAAAAAGCAGGATTTTCCCACCCTAATTTTACATAGCAGCAAAAATCAATGTAATCTTTAAGCTTTTTTCCTCCCTCAAAAGCAAGTGGCAGTTCTTTGGTTTGCTTTTTTTTTAACCTTGAATATATTTCATGTTAATGCTGAGCAAGGAATTAGGTATTTTGCATGAATTACTGGTTGTTGGCACTAAACTTACCTGTTGCAGGGAGGCATGAATTCCTGTGGTAAAATCTTAGCAACAAAGGAGCTGATGAAAAAAATCCCTGCTAACTTATATGTGGCCAACATTTCACCCTTGATCTGTAGGTGGAATGCAAAAAACGTTGGCTCTGAAACCACGTATGTGGTTATCAGTAACAGCACGCTGCCCAGGCACACCATCCTCTGTACCATGTAGGATGTGTAGAGCTGGGGAGAACCTTCTCTAAATTTATGGTGGATTTTTTTCACACTGGAAAAATTGGTTGTTTTGGAACTTGATAATTAGCAAGAGTGGCTTAGAAATGGGAAGGAAATGTCTTTATCATTTGTGAAACATTTAAAAGAGAAACTAACCATGTATCTGCTTTGGAGTAAAGCCAAGAGTTTTTCAGTGCTTTCTATGGAATAAAGAAAGAGTGAACACCCACCCCAAAACAGCCAGCAAGCGAATGGTCAGGGAACGTGTGTGGGCTGAAGGAGCCAGTCTTTGGCTGTGAACTGAGAAACGCATCTGATGAACAGACTAATGTGCTGCCCCCCCCCGGCCCCTCCTTCACCCGGGGAAAAACTCTCCATCAGACAATTTTCAGCTGGATCAACTGGTAGTCAACATTTTATTAACCATCAAGAAGCTAATACTACTTTAAAATGGGACATTGTGAGTAACTGTTATAGGACCCAGTTCAGAGATCAAGGTGCTGTAACCTGTAACTCAAACTAAGTGGTCAGTTCTCTGAGAACTCCCTTCTTGATGAGTCCCTCGTTGCTGATCTCTGAAGCCCAGTTATTTTTCTGTATTCCAGTTTGTGCCCACTAAGGACTGCCCTGAAAAAATGATATTCACCATGGCTATTGATTTAGTCCTTGTTTGACTATTAAAATTTCTTCTTAATTTAGCTGTTTGTCTTTTCTAGAACATCAGAGGATAGAAGCAGGCTCTTTATTTATTTATTTGCTTTTTTACTTCCTTTCCTCTGCTAAGCATGTAGTCTTTAATAAATGAGCCTAAAATTACTTCCATTTCGTTTTCCTGTGTGACAATTTCACATGCCAGGTTAGTTTGTTTGCTTTGACACTCTTAGTGCATCCATTTTATCTTGACTTACTAAAAGCTTATAAAATATGCATGGTGCAGATAAGATAGGTGGCAATTACTGAAATTCAAGATTTATGCCTTATTCCCAAGGCTTGAACAAGGATATTTGTAAGAGCATTTGAAGCTCCAGGAAGAGGCAGGTAGAGGACAGCTTTTTTGAGGCACAGTGGATGTATATACTGCACAGGGCAAGTCCGTCTGTGTAAGTAGTTAAAGCTTTCTCTATAGCCTCAGTTGAAGACTATGGCATAACGTCCTACAGCATCTAAGAGCTGCCTGAATGCCTGCTGTTATATGTTGCAGGTTAGTGTCCATTCTCCGACCTGCTTTCAATAATAAAATGTCTCATAACTCTGTTTTTATGAAGCTGCAAAGAGTGATCCTGGCTTTTAAAACCTACAAATAATGTAATTCACTTGAGTGAAAATATCCATCCTATACAAGGGAATCTTCACAAACTTTCAGCTTTTCACAACCTCGTAGTTGCAAATTTTCTCTTGGTTCAAACCCACAAGGATAAAATTCAGAAATATTTGTAGTACATTTTTCAGTGCAGTAGCTTGGTTTGTTTAGTAGTGGAGTTTATAAAGGACAGGTTAAGTGAATGGACTTCTGCCAAAAAACTCAACTAAACTGCAATTGCTTCTAATCAGTCTAAGTGTTGTTTTGCAGAAGTTAACATTTTGTTACAGAAATTTGGGGCAAGAATTATTTCATTTGTGTTCTTTACAGTGCCGAACACATTATCATGGCTTTTGTCTAGATGTTATCAGACTTCTGTTAACATTGACCCACTCCTTTCTTTGCAAGTAGCCCCATCAAAATCAACAACTTGATGTGTCTAGGAACTAGCCATTCTGGTGCTTAACAAATAATTATTGTAGGCCTCAGTAAGAAAAAAGGTGTCAGCTAGCAAAGAGGGGTCCAAGGAGAGAAGTACTTACAATTTTCAGATGTTGATTTTGCAAGTATTTGGATTGAAGAAGGTGAAACTGCATCTTAATGAAAGTACGTAGTCTGCAGTTCCAGAAAAGTATTTAATGTTTTTTAAAAACAAATCTGCAAACATACTGTGTTGACAATAATCTCAAAACTCTTCCTCTTAGGTCTACTTTGCAGTCATTTCTTTTCATTGTGTACAATAAATGTAATGATCTTTTCTTATGGACTGATTTGTTTTTAAGGATAAGAAAGGCTAGATTGTTCTTTTAATTAACATTCAGAACAGGCAAAGAAGGGTGGACAAAAGTTGCATCTATTCTCTGGCTGGGTAAATAGTACGAAGTGTGGTCATTCCCCTGTTTAGTGCTCAAGGGCAGTACACAGAAATCCTTTCATAGATTTAGTTTACCAGAAGATTTAAAACCAAGAGAATAATTTGAAATTTTATAGGAATGTGTAGTATCTCAGGCTGATGTTGCATTTTCCTGCAGTGAAGGTGAGAATTCAGAGATAAATTAACCCTTAACATTTTCCTTGAGCCTTGAAATTTTATACTCTTCAAGGTTTAAGGCAGATTCCTAGCTTAATACAGTGAATGAATTACATTAAACTTCCAGTGATGGCCTCAAGCTGTATGATGCCTCCAAAACCAAAAATGTCGTTAGAAAATACAGCTATTTTGTTACATAACTGAGAATATAGAAATTATTTAAGGAGAATTGTCTTGTGCTTGTTTATTTTTTCATGTTTATTCTGGATTATGCTTTTCTGATTGCTTTGTGTTTGGTTTGCTGTGTTTTGTCCCTGTAGCAGACTGCGGGAACGGAGGTGGCTAGCGGTGTCCAGCTGGCAGCTGTGCTGTGTCCAGCACTAATCCGCCCTGGCAACCGGACCAGGTGGCACGGCTCATGTCCGTGCTCCAGATCTGTCTGCAGAGTGGGTAGCCAGCATTATATTTAGATCACATTCTTGCCAACGCAGGGTTGAAATCCTTCTGCCCCAGGGAAGTTAGCTGCCCGCAGACTAGCTGCCGAAGTTGTGGTAAGGGCGAAGGATCTGTAGTTTGGATACTACACTGAGTGAGCTAAATAATCTGCAGGGATTTCCTGGAAAGATAATTCAGCCCAGTTCCTGTCATTCAGCCAAAGGGAAACATGCTGACTCTGTATGAGTTGGGGTGGAGTTTTCTGGGGAGAGGGAGAGTGTTGTTTCCACAAGAGCTATATAGCCATCCTGTTCCTAACATCATGTCTGTATTAGCAGGGTTTTGCATTTAAATAGACAGCTTATCCTACTAATCAGAGTATTTTTATGAGTTAGCACTATCTTCTATGAGCTTATTGATGGTTAAGGCAAAATATTTCTGCTGCTGTTAGGATTTCTTACAGATCTCAACACAGATCCTTTTTTCACTTAAGCATGATTGCAATAAAACTGGTTCAGTGGTTCAGTGAAACTGTAGGCTGATGTTAGAGTTAGGATTTGGGTATATGATCCAGAACTATATTGTGATTGATTAAACAAATTTTGAGTTTTAAAACTTTGTAGTAAAGGCTACAAATAATTTTTTTTTTTGCTTCATCACGTGACCGAAAGCAGCCGTCGGGAAGGATATTTAAACTAACGTCTGACAGCAAGTCTGCTGCTTGGTACTGAACAAAAAGCTCCCAGAGTTTTAGGGCCAGTGAAGCTTCAATATTTGTCACTTTTCTACTGTGTGCTTATTAAAACTACACAATGCTCTCCCTCATACTAGATAAACAAACTTGAATCTTAATTGTAAATATAAAATGCAATGATAAGGTGAGGTAGAAGGAAATGCTTATGGTAATGCCTGTACTTGCACAGCTAATGTGTGATAACATACTACTACCCATCATTTCCTGGGATGCATTTCACAATTTATCTGTCTGTGGGGACACTGAAAGCACCTGGAGCAGCAAAGTGAAATATCGGTGGTATATGTATAAATAAACCATTCTGATTTTCAGAAGTAGTGAAGACCCTAGCTGCACATCAGTGCATTAGTTGTTTTTTCAATCTATAGAGAGCATCACCAATTTTGATAAGCTTGATTTTCAGTGTTAAGAAATAGCAGGCAGGGACTGCGAGGACGAAGAACCGCCCACTGTACTCGAAGAGCAGGTTCGGGAACATCTGGGGAACCTGAAGGTGCACAAGTCCATGGGACCTGATGAGATCCATCCGTGGGTCCTGAGGGAACTGGCGGATGAAGTTGCCAAGCCACTGGCCATCATATTTGAGAAATCGTG
>JAAGAY010014410.1:0-11478 GCA_011801015.1 Ardeotis arabs
TGTATGACTGACTTTTTTTTTTTTTTCTTTTAAATAAAAAATATTTCTCTTTGGACAGTCAGAAACTTTCTACTAATACCACATTTAAATTTATTCATGGTCAATCTACAACCATTTAATTCTGTACCTGTATTTTAAACCAAATAATTATTGCCTAATCTTGGTATTTTCTACACCGATGTAATGGTAAGATACTGCTGTACTTCCTCAACTCTCATTTTGTTAATCCAAAGAAGCCTAAAAAAGTTAGTTCAAGATCTTTTCAACAGATATAGTGTCCTTTCTGTAAAGAGACTAGTAGTTCTTTTGTTCACCCAGCCCAATAGAGTGATATATATTTAGGGTGACTGCTTACAGTACTGTAAACGAAAGCCCACCCATGGCTTGTACAGCTTTTCTTTGATGATGCAGGAAACACCACGCCTGGCACATGAAAACAGCACTAGTTTTCTCTTGTCAGTGGCACATGCACGGGCCACAGCCATAGTGAACTACAAATACACCCAGGCTTTTTTTTCTCTTCTGTAATTTCCAAGTGGTGAACTACAGAAGTTCTTGTTAGCAGAACAGGAGTTTAAACAGTACCTCTTGTGATATTAGGATCCAAAGTACATTTCCTTGTGTAATTAAGTTAACCTTTTTTTTTTTTTGTTAGTCCAATTGAAAGGCATTTAGTTCCCTCTTTATAGACACAGCCCTGACATCTGTTTTATAGCATCAGTAGAAAGTTTCAAACACACAGAGGATTTACCTCAAACATAAATGAATCGGTATTAAACTCTAAATCTCCTTTTAATATCCCTTACTGTACTTCTGCCTTGAGTTTTATACAAGACTTGGAAGGGGACAATGTCACAGAACAGATAGACTTTAACGTTTACTTGGCAGAGACTTACCTTGAAAGAAAAGCTTTGTAATTTCTTTCTGTACACATTGAAAAGAGCAATTAAAATAGATGGTACTATGAGCCACTGCATTCCCTTCACATCATCTTGTGTTCATACAATAGCAAACGTACTCCATTTCTGTTCAGACATTTAAACTGTAAGCTCTTTGGGTCAAGCGTTATCCTTCTGCTGCATGCTTTCACAGTTTTCACCCCCAAGAAAACAATCTTTGACTGGATACAAACACCACACATACAAATTATCCATTAAGGATTTAGGGACTCTTTCTTTGGCATTAAACAAATACCCTGACCATTCACATACTTAAAGATCCTCACCATGTTTGAGCAAATTAAAAAAGTACGTATGTCTCTTACCCACAGGTAACTAACAATAACTTTTTGCATCAGAATTTTCATTAGTGATCATCGTCTAAATTACTCCGTATATCTGCCTCTGCGATAGTGTTAAACACAGTTCACCTACACTTAATTGGGTCTCCAAAATTAGGCAATTATTCTACAGTTCTCACATAACACTTTACCTTACTTAGGGGTATTTAAGCTTCTTACCTAATATATATCTACTATATCCTAAAAATCTATGTTTCTTAATATTTTTAAGGAAACATTAGTACCTCAGGAAAGGTAGGAAGGAAAAAACACTATCCTGAGCAGCCATCTGACACCAACAGTATGCAGACTGCAAGACAAAGACTCCAAAACCTTTGTAACTTTATGTTCCTACGTTACTGTAGGATATTAGGCACTACCACTCCCATACGTTTTACTAAGTGGGAAACAGCTTGAAAAATGAAGGGGACCAATCCCTAAAAGCTAAAGAAATAAAATGTCAAGTGTTGGCTGGCTCTGTGTTTTTGATGTTTTCAAATACTGAAATATAGGGTCTGAAATTAAATTATCAATTTGAGCTGTCAACACTGACAACAAATGCAGGTAAAACTATTTCTCATATTAACAGTGTCTAATTCCTCCTTCTCTCTGGGTCCTGGACACAAAACCGAGTGGCAGAATTCAAGCTGTAGTTATATTAAAATGTTATATCCAAAAGCACAGATATATCCAAGTTTTTTCTACTACATTTTCAGCAAATCATACTTTTTTCTAAGCTTACAGTTTTAAAAACTAGCACATATATGAGAGAATCAATGGCTTGAGAAGATTTCTTTTGCCCAGTTTAAAGGATGTATCACAACAGTAATAGAAACAGAAAGTCAGCAAAGGCCAGAGCAAAACACCTGCAAAGTTCGTGTTGTTATATATAAGCACTCCTATAATACTGCCATCACATACCACTTGAGATGACAAAATCAATCCAAAAACTTTACCTTAGAAAAAATAGCAATTTATTCTGAAAACAAACTGAATAGTTATGACAAATCTGTGCACCATTTGAACTACTCTGATCAAATCATATTTAAAAAAAAAAAAAAATCATCAACATTCTCAAATTTAAGAGGGAAAAATCTTAAATCACTCAGTACTGCAGGTACTGCAATGAATAACCTGCTTGTGTTTTTAATCGGGTGTTGGCTTTTTTTTTCCTTAAAGCATACACAGAACAAAATGCAGGGGGAAAAAATTCTCACAAGCTGAAATGCTAAGTTGTGTGGTCTCCTCACTATATTCTAGAATATCATTGCCATGGAACTAAAAATGGACAGGCTTGGATGTTGCCATCACTTTTATTGTTCATAGCACCTCTTGGTGAGATCTCCTCAGTTACATTCAAAATATTAATATGCTGCGGAGTATAAAATGCTTTTAGCATTTTTTTTCCATTACAGATGGTGCTAACACATTTGAAGGGTTCTGTTGCAGACTGTCTATTAAAGTCCACAGGCCAAACAACTTGAACTTTCCCAATGTAAAATTGCTGCAGCTATCAAAATTCTTACGGTGATCGTACCTTACATCCCACTGAACTTTATTACTTTATTATGTAGAGTATAGTAACCATTCCAGCTATAATGTGGAAGGACTAAAAGGAAAGATCTTTATCTCTAGATTTCCAGCACTTCCATGATGTCAGCTCTCCAGAATGTACGAAACACTCAACAACGTCACTGGAAAACAAAAGGGAGAGATAAACAAAGCAGTTTTTGAGCTAAATTCTAGGATGCTTTTGAAAGTCAAGAACAAATAAGGTAAATAGCTACAATTACAATGCAGATGGCAAAACATAGTTGGTGCTTTTATATCATCTTAGAGATTCTCATTTTCTGTTAGAAATGGTCACGTTACAAAGCACTCACCTCAGCAACTTCCTATAAATGAATTTATTTCTTCATTCAGACTGCATAAAGTTTCCACAATGGAAAAGCACAGAAAACTGAAGGGAAAAGAGCCCCACACAAACATTACAGGATAGCATGAAATGTAGAGGGTTGTAGAAGAATGGCAGGGTTTCTTTCTAGATACTAATATTTCTGACAGTCCTTAACGTGGTTTCCTACATCAATAGGAATCATTAGCATGAATAAGTACCTCCAATGCTTGTTTCACTGTTTTCATTGCTAGAGTTCATTACCTGTTCTTTTCAGTTCTTCTAAACGGACAGATAATGTACGGGGTATGTAAGAAAACTGCTCTTCACTTCTTGTTGTTGGCTTCCCATCTGGTACCAGATCATGTCTGAAGATACGCTCGGACAGTATTTTCTAGAGTGGAGAGAAGAGACTCATCAAATTTCTACTAAGAAGGGTTCAGAACATACTTAAGATGAAGTCTAGAGTAGCTCTGAGTGTCACTCTTACGTAGGGATGTATCTTTGAGACATCTTATCCCTGTATCCATTGTGCTACTGGCAATTTTGAATTACTGTCAAAATGGAATTGCTGAGGGGGTTTTTGCATTCTTAAATTTTTTTCACTCCTTAGCATTTCCATTATCAACATCTGTATCAGAGAGGAGAATGACAAGTGGTCTTGTAAAGCATTTTCAGAGTAAGACGATAGGGACACGTATTTCACACTTAATTATTGATGCATTTGAGAAGGAAGGCACTGATAAGGAGACAATCCATTTACTTGAACTGAGTTTGCAATCTTACTGTGGAAATTTTATCTAAGTGTGTTTCAAATTAAAGTAAGTTATCTGACCTAAACACTTATGGTTTTCTTATGATTACTATCATCAGCAAAAAAAAACCCAAAAAACCAAAACAAAACACCAACCAACCAACCAAATTACCCAAAACCTGGAAGATTAACATAGCATCTACTGAACAGAGCAGAACACCAGCCTAGGGATGCCTGTTTGTTCTCAGCCAGCCTTGCACCAAACCCTCGATCAGATCCAGTCTGACACTCAACATTGCTGTTTGGGGCCGATTTGACATCCAGTCTCTCTGGCGATTTTTAATCAGCTTACAACTTTTCATGAAGTTACAGGTGCAGTCAGATAATGGAATAAAAAAAGAAAACAAACCAACACCTTTCGACCAACAGTTGGCAATTTTTCAAAACTAAAAATAACAGCAAGACTCATTCCAGTAACCGACAACAGAGGGACAGCAGAGATTATTGGATGTTATCTCCCTATGTGCCTCATCTGCCTCCTTTTCACAGAAGAATTAAACTACTTTATGTGTGGGGCAAAAGCCTGTAGATCTTCAGCTACCTCACAGCAGCAAACATCAGGGCCTTTTTGGGGTGGGCCATGTCATTTTAGAGCCCTGTGCATAAACGGAACCAAGCAGCTGCTTGAACTGCTTTTGCATTGTAGAGCACCTAGTAGTTTTGTGCAAATTTTAGGCTAGACCTGATGAGTAAAGGAGTTTCCAGTCTGTCCCCCAAGATGTTAGATATAAATAGGCAGCCATTCCAAACATTATGAAATTGAAACATCCTCCTCTAGTCTGCGTAATACAGCCAAATTGTGTCATTAAATACCAAACACAGCTCGTATGAAAAACTGCAGCAGCCTGGAGATTTTTCTCAGGTTCTGTCAGCAGCACATGTCTGCCAGCAACAAGAAATACCTATATCCATATGCTTTCTGTCAGCCGCTATGACAAACGCAGCACAGTCTTTGTGCTTCCAGCAAACAGAGAGAGTCAATGATTTATAAAGCCTCCCTTTGTTCAGATTCATGGATAGAAGGCATGACACGGAGAAAGAAAAATGTAATGTCTGCATGTTGATCGGGGATATTCAACTACTGCAGCTGTGAGCTGATTTAGAAAAACACACTGTTTTATATTTATGGATTTGAATCCAAGCTAAATGTATTTGTAAACGACCAGGGCTCAGTCATCACTTGGCCTCCCTCCACTAACGCAAGCCATATGACCACTCGGTCTGCGCGTGCTGGTGCCATAAGCTCTCCAGCCTCACAGGAGCAGTGATTCCCCTCACCACAGCTGAACCAGTGGCTGAGGGTGAACAAAGGCACCCAAATTGTTTGCTTTCATAGGTCAGCAGCAAGCTGCAAACTCCTTGCAGTAACGGGTGGAAACTGAGAGGAAGCTGGTTCAGCCGGATTGCTCTTTCTTTCTAATGACCTTCCAGTGGTGTAGGATTTTGCTATCACTGTATCCAAAAAGCAAACTGTCTTCCAAGTGACAATGCCAAAAAACTGGAAAATTATCATTTTTGCAAGGCTCAGCTTCCTGAGCAAGGAAAACAAAAGGCCACGCCAAAGTAAGGTCTCTCTTGTGCTCCTACTTACCTGGTCTGTTCCCTTCTACTTCCCACATTCTAGCAGAGAAAAATTCCAGGCTTCTACAGAAACATACACTGATGTTAGAAAATCCTTTTAGACAAATAAACATATCAGAGGAAATTAACATTATTAGAGTCAGATAAAAGGTAGAATTCATGTCCCTTGAGTCCCCTAGGTAACTGGAGGAAGATAAGCAGCTTCTAAAGGAAATTATGACCCACTAGATGTCTTACAGATGTATCTTACAGCAGCATCCATTACATCCTTCTGGTCATACCTCATCTATCTTGCCGACTGGAGAGTCGGGGTGACTAAATTAGGTTAGAGGTTTTACCTCTCCCTTTATAGATGGCTAAACTTAAGAGTTATTACACCCAACCAAGCATTAAGCTTTTAAATTCATACGTCATGTTCATCACTGAACTGTTTGCCTTGCTCTGTTTCAAAGCTGACTTTAGGTAACCTACAAACATGTAATTTCAGAAATATAATTTTACAGCTGTTAGGCAGCTGTGGCAGCAGTGATCGTTCCAGAATAACACCACGGACACAGGAGGTGCTACTGGCTATGTCATTACTGGGACTGTTTCCAAAAAGCTCCTATAAAATCTATATGCACAGTAACCAATATTTGCAAGTGAAAACAGTTCCTGTTGTGTGCAATTGTTTATTCTGAATACCAAACAGACATCTGCACGGGCAAATGGATGTGTATGCAAATTTCCTCCCAGACTTCACAGGTTTGATCCAAAGCTGCAAAAGCTTTTTGGAATATTCCTGTTGATTTCAGAGATTTCGCCCACATATTTTATTTCCAAGCCATTGACATTACTCTGTTGCTCCTAAATATTAAGAATCAGCTTAACTTTTCTTTTACTTATATCACAGTCAAACTGATACTGAGCCAAATTAAACCCAAATACTCCAAGAGGGAATAATCTCAAGAAGTAAGCTTGATAGTCACTACATAATTAACCATGAATCATCCTGTTACGTATCTTCTCCTGCAGTGAATATTTGCAAGCAAAAATCAGAAGTTTCCTTTCTTTTTTCCCCTCCAGGAAATCTGTTTAATGAGAAAATCCTCCAAACTTTTAAAATTCCTGTGTATGTTAAAAGTTTTGCGCTAAAACGAAAAAAAACCCAAAACCCTTCATCCAGCTCAAACACCTTTCACAGTTACATTTTGCTGCTGCTGCTAAAGGATCAAAATTACTAAGAGTAAAACTAAAATATTCTGAAAATCTTTTTAAATTCTGTAATAGTTTTCACATTGCAATGGGGTTTGTTTTGTTTAAATCCAAAGGGTCACAGTAACTGGAAAGCTTCCACGTTGCCCTCAGGCAGAAGAGTACCACCAGCTCTCTAATATCATGCAAAGAACCAACGGACATTGGATGCACCTCTGTATTATACCTTTGTTACTATACAAGGCCCTTAATCTACTGTTCTGCAGGCAGATGGGCATCTTCTGCTTAAAATGCTGCCGGTCAGCACAGGGCAGCCCATCTGTGTGAACCAGGTTCAAATTAGGGGTCAGGTCTCAAGGAGAACTGAAACACAGCCAAACAAGCAGCAGTGACCTCCTGCACTTCATTGGGCGGCTGACCAGTGCACGATTTGGCACATGTTTCACTTTGTCAAATCCTGTCATGATTTCTTGAAAAACTCAAGTTTCCATTCTTTTGGCTTCAGCTGCTGCACTTGTTGTTGTTCTTGGTTTGCTGATTGATAAGGTCTGAAGCATGTTTAATTTGCATGCAGTTACGTGTAATCTGGCAAGGGTCTAGAAGGAATAATTTATAAAGGAGATAAATTTGTAGAGATTAGTCAAGTGTCGACTGAGTGAGAATAGAGCCATCTATAAATATTTAGAAGATTTAAACAGCAAGGGAAGATAAATATCGTTGAAAATAACAAATTTAGTACGCAACTAAAATATAACTAGGAATAAATAAAAACAAGCAAAAAAAAAAGGCTAAGAACACAGAGAAAAGGCTTAGCAGTATAATCAGGTAAATGAAAAAAAAAAGGTTACATCTCTGTATCTAACTCTGCCATCACTCCGAGTTTATAATACCAAAGGTATTATGCATTAAACACAAGACAATAGATAACTGGTGAGGTTAATGACCTTAGTGGGTCCATGTTTCTACTTTTCAGCTGAGGAGCTTGGGACACATATTGTATCTCTCTGCATTTATGCTACGCACATTAAATCAACAATAAAACATACTTACTTCCCTGTCTTCATACTGTGTAATGTATTTACCTTTGTCTTTGAGTGGACAAGTATTTCGCTATAGATTACAACCAGTATCCACAAACGTCTGTTCTACCTCTAAGTTAGAAAGCTGCATCTGATCAAAGCAGCACACCAGTTTGTATCTTATTAAAATGGATGTTGCGACACCTCAAAAATAATTTTATATTAACAGTGTGCTGAAGACGCCACTGCATCTATCTACTGCTTTATATTCCTGTAGACAAAGCTGTACATCCATTTATATACACATATGTAGACATTTACAACTTCACACATTATCCATATCCCACAGAACTGTCTTTGTTCTGGAAACAGCATGTTCATTTTTCCTTCCAGTGTACTTTTCACTACGTAATTACTCATATTCCAAAAATCATGAAGATAGAACTTGTCCTCCAGCATGCACACGAATTCTTCGCGTGAACTAAGAACCTGTTACAGAAAGTCATGTTTCATGGTTAGTGTCACATTAGATGGGCCAGGGAGGATGATGAGGTTGGGATCTGTGGCCAGGTCAGAAGACACAGACAGCCAACGCAATGAGTTTTAAGACCAAGAAAAGGAGCAACACAATCTATTCTGTGATTGGACACGTTTATGAAAAAAAAAAAAACCCTGCAGAGGTTCACAGATGACAACCTTTAAATAGAATGGTAAAACAGTATCTAAAACATTCTGCTGGTTAACTGCAGATTAGCTCTAGGTATGTATGTATATTACACATACCTAACACTACATTTATATCACATTTTATATGTACATATTTATAAAGTAAAGTAACTAAAGGCATATAACTTAGGAAAGCCATCATTTTGCAGTCCATAACAGCTCAAAACAACTTCCACTTTAGATCTGTTTTTCAAAAGAAAAACTAGAGGATACCAAGTCTTTTTCCCCATTAATCCCTCTGCAGAAGATAAACCACCAAGCATTATTTTTAATGGCCTGTTGTGTTATTTCACATCCAGTCACTACTCTAATTGTGGGCAGAAATAAAGCACTAAGCTGTGGAGCTTAAATATATTCAGAAATCTTATTTTTAAAAAGTCACACAGAAAAACATGATCTGTCCTTTGCCTTCCGGTTTTGTAAAATCACCATCATAATGCTGAACAACAGTATTAAGTAGTCCTCAGGAGATCCACCCTTAGGAAATGTGAATATTACGGTTACATTTGACTTTCACATCCATCCTGTCAGTCTTGCACAACAAGCAACGTGATCATGAATTAGTATGAAATTCAGAGCAGTTCTCACCCCTAGAGTGCTTCTTTCATTACATGTGCCACCAACTCATAATTTACAGCTCTGAGCCTCCCCAGCTCCTAGGTGTTATCAGCCAGGAGACTCCAACAGACACGTTGTGACAGACTGACTGCAGTGCGCCCAGCCTGAGCGCAGTGCACACCGCAGTGGTCACGTCTGCGGTATTGTAATTCAGCTTGGCTGCTGAGCATCACTATCACAACAGCATCAAGAGCAACGTTATTTTTTTCTCAAGTCATAGGAGATCAGCAATTCCCAACTTCATCTTGAAGCACGTGCTTTCACTCATATTCACTGCCTGTCATGTTAATAGCAGACCAGTACCGCTTGCGAAGGAGGCTAAGGGTCTGTTTGCCTTGGCAAAACACAAAAGCGCGTACAGCAGCCAGCATTTATTGCTTGGGAAGACTTGCAGTGTGGCCCTACCTCAGTGTCACTTGGCAACTTAGAACAGCTGAACAACATCTTATAGGGCAATTGCCCTTACACACGGACTATGTGTCAAGTGTCCCAGGACTTTCCCAGATTCCTTCCTCCCTCCAAGACAAATGCTGAATGTCTAATAAGGCAAGCAAGCCAAGCAGCACACAACAGCCCTAAGGCCAACGATCATGATGCAGCTGACAGACAAACACAAGGGTGGCACAGAGTGGTCACAACTGTTGTCCTCAGAGAGCGAGTTTACAATTATTTTCTTACTAACACTATAGTGTAGAAACTTCCAAAAGTTCTTTTAAGCATTGAATACAACAATCAAGCCTTATTTCAAGCTTCCAAAGCATGTTCTATCAGCAAAAGAGTAAGAACACACACCAAAATTATTTAGCAAGTGGAAAAGATATTCTGGCACAGCTTTCTGGTGTTCCCTGTTCCTGTGGTGCATACCAGTACCTACTGACAGAAACAAGAGCAAATATGTCTTTTTTTTAAAAAAAAAACCCCTAGAGCTACTATTTTAAAATATTTTTTAAAAACAGACTAATCAATCTCTTATATGTCTTGTGCTGTGACCAAGCTTTTGATAAAAGGTTCTAGAAATCCCATAAGAACTGTATTACGTTTTCCCAAGCCACCTATATTTACCAAAGAAGAGAAGAGAAGTTGGTTACAGAATAGCTAGAAGCACCAACCAAAGCTTCACTATTGTTTTCCCCTCTGCCTGTTTTGCAGACAGACTTGGTAGAGGTCAGTTTCTGATAAAATCTTAGAAAACAAGAGAGTTAATGACTCACATCTGCAATTTTAAATTATTCAGTTACCACTTGAGTACTAACCACAGGCGCAATAAGCAACAGCTAATACAAATCATGCAGAGAAACTGTACCCTTTGGAGTAATCTCTGAAAAAAGTGACAGTGTTTTCAAAGCCATCTACGACCAGTTTTTCCTGCTATTGCTCTAACTTTCGGCAGAAAAACCTCCCATTGGTTTGAATATGAGTTTTATCCAGGTACAGGAGACAGATTGCAATCTATTAAAAAAATACTTACTTTTAAAGTCATAAGTACAGGGGAAAGCTCTTTACAAATAGGTTGGCTTGGTTTCCCTGTAGCTTATGCAACTCTCCTTCACATGGGCTGCAGATCAACAGCTGTAGCCTCGTGTGCTTCATATTCTGCTGGGACACCCAAATGACTGAGCACCATCCAAAAACTGGGCACGTTCACGAGGAACAGGGTGGCAGTCACCAGTATTACAGTGACTTTGCACACTGGAATGAAAGTCTTTTCTTGTTGGATGCCTGGGAGCCCTCAGACACTCATCAAATGTTTGCACCCTTCAGAAGAGAGCTGAAGAGCGTTGTCTGCAAAGACTGAACATAACCAAAGAACCTTTTCCTGCTGTTTGGAAAGGAGTCTAGCACAGAAATACTGAACAGAAGAGGGAAGAAAAAAGTAATGAAAGGTGCGCAAGTACATACCATTTTAGGCAACTTGCTGGCAGCTAGCAATCTTAGGATCCTGAGTCCCTCATATTAGTCCATAGTCCCTCATAACCCCATTCAGTCATTACCTTCTTTAAATCAATTATGACTGAGAAAAATCTGTACAAACCTCACCACAATTGTTATTTAGTTATCCAAGAGAACTTTCTAGTAAGCTTACCTGCAGTGAAGTCTGCTGTAACTGTTGACAGTATTATTTATAGCAAAGCTTGTGAGACAGAATAGCAAAGCAAACAAGCAGGATTAAAAGATAAATCCCAAACATCCACACAAGTGCTTGGCATGAAATAACAGTCTATGAAAGCATAATATAAAGAGAAAATAAAATTTCTCTTTAAATAACTTTGTGAACACCTCTGATAGAAGGAGAGAGGCACCATGAGAGTATAGCCACAGGCTGTTAACTCCAGACCTGTTTTTATCTGGACCT
>JAAGAY010014411.1:0-12313 GCA_011801015.1 Ardeotis arabs
TAGTTCGTTCTTCACAACAGGCTGGCAGACGCCTCTCAGGATCTTTTCACATCATCCACATCTCTCCTCTCCACTTCTTGCAGCCGGGCCGGGCTGAGTTGGGCCCAGTCGGCCACCTGGCGAGAGGCCAGAGGGTGAGGCCTGCAAGGCCGGTGAGGCCTGCGCCTCCCCCTCTGGGCCTCTGCCCCCGCTCAGCTTCTTCACATCTTGTCTTCTCCCTTTTTTTTTCCTGTTTTCTCCTTCTTAAATACGTTATCGCAGAGGCGTTATCACGGGACATTCTGCTACCAATCGGCTCGGCCTTGGCCAGCAGCAGGTCCGCCCTAGGCCCGGCCGAGTCCACTAAACAAAGGGGAGCGACTTCTAGCAGTTTCCTACAGAAGCTTCCACCTTAGGCCCCCCCTCACTAAACAAAACCACAACATTAATAGAGAGAACACTAAGAGTTCAGGAAAATGTGTTGTACAGTCCAGTGTGCACTCCACACCGCAAGCATGGAGAGCCATAAGAAGTTAGCAGCGAAGCCATAGCTCCATACCGAATGGTGCTTACTGCCAGCCTATTCCCTACCCTACAGGCAAATGGCTGGAGTCCACCTTCCAAGTCTTCATTCAGTAGACACAAAAAACACTTATCTACTGTGCTGATGTTGCACCATCAGTGAGACACCAAAGACATTAATCTAGGATTTGCTAGAAAGGCCAGATAAAAGGAGGGGATGAGGGAGAGAAAACTCACAAGCATGAGAACCACTCTCAAGACTTGGACTCCCATTACTGGCTCAAAGTCATCTGAACAGAAGTGAGTTAAAGAACTTCATTTTCTCTGGCCAAAAGTTTTAAATGCTGTGAAACAGAAGCTCCAATGAGACAAGATCAAGAGTACTTCATCCCAAAATATCATATAAACTACAAAATGGGAGACAGAAAAAATATTTCAGATCTCCCTCTTCCCAGATGGATGCCATAACCACAAGAATGCTGCACAGAAGAGATGACATCCCCTTTTCTCATCTTTGGTGATCTCTTGAATGAAAGGATTGATGAATGTGTGTTTATTTAAGAGAAGTCTTAAGATTCACAGCCCTGAAGCCTTTCCTGGAATTAAGTGTCTAAATAGCTGCTACGACAAAACCCTCCTAACTCTTAAGAAGTGTAAAATGACAGCACTTTCATCTCTTCAGGACTTCTGGTGAGCTATTTGCTTGACATATTAAGAGTGGCTTTTCATTCTAACATTTAATTTGGGTTTCTGAGTTCCTGCTGGCAGCATTTCCTGGCTCCATCTAAGCACCCTGGTGCTTTTTTGTTCCCTTTCCTAAGGCTGCTGTAGCCTGTTACAACATCCCCTATCAGGTTAGCTGGGTGATCTAGTTGACTAGTTTTCCATTAATCTCGTCCTGTCCTGTAACAGAGTTTTTCTCAACATGAGAGCCAAACCAGAACTTTAACAAGGCAGTTGCAGTGAACTAACTGCATTACGTGTGAAAAAACACCCATATCATATAAGCCACAGACATTTAAACTGTTGCACTTTCTTCCTATCTCTCTAACCTTTTGAGATGCTTTTTGGTATATTCTGAGTGCAACTTTCAGAAAATGCTTCTTTTAGGATTCCAGGCTTGAGCTGCATCAGTGGAAGCCAATAGCTTTCTCGTGTATCATCCAATGATTTATTAAGTGAGATACTGTACTGGTTGCCCCTTTATTTCAGCGATTCTGCATCCTGCACATATACACATTTTAGGAATCAAAGTCAGAATAGACTAGTACTTTCATAAGGTGTTCATATGATCAGATAGGATTCTTAAAGAGGGAGGAAATGTTTGGGGCAGGAAATCTGCTGGAAGACGTGCTTCCATAAAACAAAGAGAATGGCCCAAAATAAGCAGTAGTAAATGATGCTAAGCTGGGTGGGGCTTGCACGTAATTAAGATCTTGTGTTCTAACTTCAACAGTCCCAGAAGAAAACAATTGCAGATCATCTCAAAGCCTGAATTCAGTAGCAGGAGAATCTAAATATGCAAAGCTCTAGACTGCTTTGTTCAGTGCTGCTGCTGCAAGGCTCTTGTCTATAATCTAGCAATTACAATATTTGCCTAGTGCTATGAACAATTCCCTATACAGCACTCTGCAGCTAAGCCTGATGCAAACAAGCTCAAGTCACTAGGCCAAATTTTGTCTTCAGACACACGTGCAATAATCCCACTGATACCTGTAAAATAAATTCTTTCCAAAGGTAATAAGGAGAGCTTTTTCCACAAGTTTGGATCCCAGTCCCTGTCAGCATTAACAAGCGTAAGGTAGAGGCAGAAAAAAAAGAAGTCATACTACTAACCCTCTATAAAAAAATAATGAAATAAAAACCAGAGAAAGCTAGTACAGTGAGGGGGAAAATTACAGTACTTAGTTCAAATATGTTAACACAGCTTTTACACATCTCAAAGTTTTCTAAGAGAATCACATGTAAAAGCAAGATTTGTAGCTCTCCTTGGAAGGCAGTGAGTCTTTAAATCAATGAATAATTTGATTAATGGCCTGAAAAAATAGGGGTTTTATTTTTTTCCACCTAAACTGTAGCCATATAATACTGATAACCTTCATTTCACTTCTGTTTTATAGAGCATTGCTTATGGGAGAGAACATGAGAGGATGTAAATTATAAAAAAAAATGCGAGGAGAGGTTGCAGTAATCCATCATTATTTCAAGCTACCAAAAGCAAATACTTCTATTAAACGTTGTTTTGTTTTTTTTTTTAATTCAGAATTAACTTTTAAGACAGAATAGTCAGCATCTGTGGACATGGATTCACTAAAGCACCGTTTTATACAGCAGTCTTAGGACTAATTCAAATACAAAATTCAAAGGAGTTCACATGATGTTCTATCCCATATTTCCTAAATAAAAGTGAAAGGTTTTGTTTGCAAAAATTGTCATTTCTAGAGATATCTTACAGAAGGTAATTAAATATTTGCCTGTGTTTAGTTATTCAAAAGCATACTCTCTTTTCCAGTAGCAATTACTAAAAATATTTATTAGCAAATAAGAAGTAATTTTAAATGGTTAAAGAATAGTTTCAGAATTTACAAGAGCCAAACTTGCATACTAAGTGCTAAGCATAGCACATTCCTGAGGCATCTTGACTTCACTGGTATTTTAATACAAATTTAAAAATCTCTCCTAGTCCTTAAGCACAAGATCTTGGACTGTAAGTCATCCCTAGAGCATTGTATATTGAAAAGTATAGGAAGTCTGTTCTTTTCCAATAACATTAATGGATTTCATGTATTCCTGGAAGACCAGTAGTTTTAGGAGTATTCTGTTTAAAACAATTATAATCACCATTAGGATTAGCAAATAAACAGCACCAGACTCACTACAGAATTTTACAAATAAGACTTTCTCCCAAGTATCCATATTCTTTTTTTCTGCATATGAATAATACAAGCAGACTCATTTTATGGCTTTGTTAAAAAAAAATCATCAAAATGTTCTTGTTTGAAAAATCTGACTTTAAAGGAAAAATATTAATCATTCTTGTATATAAGCCACAATAAGCAGTGTACTGCATAAGAGAGAAGGAAAAAAAAATTCAAACCGAATCTATAAGCTATTGTCTCTTAGTAGACCACATGCAAATGAATGTTCATCAAGGACGTTCATTTCAGTAAGCTACAGATTTTGGCAGTAAAAAGTGTTCACTCTGCATACCACAACAGTAGCCAAAACAAGATACAGCTGTACTTCATGCAGCTACTGCCACTGTCAAGACTAAACACAGCCGAGACTAATCGTTAACCTAACACTGTTAATTACACCGCTGAACCATGTTCCTAAGTGACAGATCTACATGTCTTTTAAATACCTCCAGGGATGGTGACTCCACCACTTGCCTAGGCAGCCTGTTCCAATGGTTGATAACCCTTCCAGGGAAGAAATTTTTCCTAATATCCAATCCAAATCACCCCTGGCACAACTTGAGGCCCTTTCCTCTTGTCCTATCACTTGTTACTAAGGAAAAAAGACCAAGACTCATCTCACTACAACCTCCTTTCAGATAGATGTAGAGAGTGATAATGTCTCCCCTAGGCCTCCTTTTCTCCAGGCTAAACAATCCCAGTTCCCTCAGATGCTTCTCATAAGATTAGTTCTCTAGACCCTTCAGCAGCTTCATTGGTGCTCTTTGGACACACTCCAGCACCTCAATGTCTTTCTTCTAGTGAGGGGCTCAAAACTGAATACAGTATTCAAGGTGTGACCTCACCAGTGCCAAGCTCAGGGGGACAATTACTTCCCTGGTCCTGCTGGCCACACTATTTCTGATGTAAGCCAGGGTGCTATTGGCCTTCTTGGCCACCTGAACGCACTGCTGGCTCATATTCAGCTGGCTTTCAACTGACACCCCCAGGTCCTTTTCCACCAGGCAGCTTTCCAGCCACTCTTCCCCAAGCCTGTAGCATTGCATGGGGTTGTTCTGACCCTAGTGCAGGATCCAGCACTTAGCCATGTTAAAACTCGTACAGTTGGCCTTGGCCTATCCATCCTGCCTGTCCAGATCCCTCTGTAGATCTTCCTACCTTCATGCAGATCAACACGCCCACCCAGCTCGGTGCTGTCTGCAAACTTACTGAGGGTGTCCTTGATCCCCTCATCCAGATCATTGATAAAGATATCAGACAGAACTGGCCCCAATACTGAGTCCTTGGGAACACCACTTACGACCAGCTGACAACTGGATTTAACTGCATTGACCATAACTCTTTGGGTCCGGCCAGCCAGCCAGTTTTTAACCCAGCAAAGAGTATGTCTGTCAAAGTCATGAGCAGCCAGTTTCTCCAGGAGAATACTGTGGGAAATGGTGTCAAAGGCTTTACTAAAGTACAGGTAAACAACATCTAGAGCCTTTCCCTCATCCACTAAGAGAGTCACCCTGTCATAGAAGGAGATCAAGTTAGTGAAGCAGGACTGGCCTTTCATAAACCCATGCTGGCTGGGCCTGATCACCTGATTGTGCTGTACATGCCACGTAATGGCACTCAAGATGATCTTCTCTATAACCTTCCTTGGCACTGAGGTCACAATGACAGTCCTGTAGTTCCCCAGATCCTCCTTCCGGCTCCTTTTGTAGATGGGTGTTATATTTGCTAACCTCCAGTCAACTGAAATCTCCCCGGTTAGCCAGGACTGCTCATAAATGATGGAAAGTGGCTTAGTAAGCACTTCTGCCAGCTCTCTCAGTACCCTTGGGTGGACCCCATCCAGCTCAATAGATCTGTGTGTGTCTAAGTGGTGTGGCAGTATGGGGGCTTCATTCTGCTCCCCATCCCTGTCTTCCAGCTCAGGGGGATGGGTACCTGGAGAACAACTGGTTTTACTGTAAAAGACTGAGGCAAAGAAGGCATTAAGTACCTCAGCCTTTTCCTCATCTTTTGTCACTATCCAATAAAGGAAGGAGATTCTCCTCAGGCTTCCTTTTGTTGCTAATGTATTTCTACAAACATTTTTTATTGTCTCTTATGGCACCAGCACGATTAAGTTCTAGTTGGGCTTTGGCCCTTCTCATTTTCTCCCTGCATAAGCTTATGATATCTTCTTCTTTTCCTTCTCAGTTACAGTCAAAGCTCTCTATTCAGCCAGGCTAGTCTTTGTCCCCGCCGGATTGTCTTTCAGCACATGGGGAGAGCCTGCTCCTGTGCTTTTAAGATTTCCTCCCTGAAAAACTTTCAGTCTTTCTGGATCTCTTTGCCCTTGATGATTTCCTCCCAATGAACTCTGTCAACCAGGCCTCACCTTTCTGCCCTCTGGAGGTCTAATACAGGAGTTCTGCTAACCCCGCTCCTTACTTCTCTGAGAAATGAAAAATCTGTCATTTCATTATAACTGTGCTCAAGATGGCCTCCAACCATCATATCACCCAGAAGTCCTTCTCTGCTGGCAAACAACAGGCCCATCAGGGTGCCTTCACTAGTTGGCTTACTCACCAGCCATGTCAGGAAAACTTTGCTGCTGCACGGAACCCTTGCTTTACTCTCTTTATCTTCACCCATGAGTTTTTTCATCTTATTTTCTCCCCCTGTCCCGCTGAGGATGGGGAGTGACAGACCAGCTTGATGGGCAGCTGACAACCAGTCAAGGTTCACCCACCACGGGGAGTAACTGTGGTCTCATCAAGCAGGCTTATAGTCAGGAGCTTACAACATAGGTGCAAAGAAAGATGTAATTATATTGACATACAGGTACGTGTATACGTACTTTCTCATCAATGTACTTTCAATACAGCTCATATTTTCACAAACAGAATGCAATAAATAAAAGCAGTCACACTTTTAATCTTCCCCCTCCAACACACAAACTCAGCTTCATGCTGAGAAGTGGGTATGTAGAACTAAAATTTTTTGAAATGTTGGACAAATGAACTTCTCAGCAATGAACAGATGTTTCTGCTCATGCAGAAAATGAATTTACCACTAGCTACTAATCTTTGTCTCCTCCAGCTGCTCCATTGTGAGCAGTGGTAAAGCTTGGCCTGATAATATCTTATGCTCTTCTTCCTTAATCTCTCTCAAGAACAGCAAGAAAAGAAACTTCATTCCACTTAAAAAATAATAAATAAATAAATAAGATTTTTATTGCCTTTTGAGATGTGCTTCAGGAATTCTTGGCAATACACTGTTTTCCTGGTAGAACACTTTAGGATAAAGTTCAATAAACTTTTAATGAGATCCTTGCATAAACTGTTTTTAAAAAAGACACCACAATGAAAACATAAAATGTGTATCACAGAAAGGAGCTAAAATACAATGTAACTAAAAAGATCAAGTTTGGTTTCTACAGAGGAACTAGAACTGCTATCTAAAGAGCAGAGTTCTCATAATGATTTCAAATAATTGACTAAAGTCTTTCAAAAACAGCCTTAACAGGGCACTGAAGAACTCAAGATTAGCAGTATTCATCTCTCATTCATGTAGCTACATAAAAGTACTGGTCTTGCTTGTGAGCATCTATAAACCACGCAAAAATTCTTGTCTCCTGCTAGAGTACATACGTACAGAAGATTGTCAGGTGTTAGCAGTACAATTCTACTGATACGGTGTACAGTTATGGCAAGTGTGCAATGGAAATAACCTTGAGAAAGTACTGAAAAAAAAATAAAACACAGTGATGGGTGTCAGAAGGGAATTACTATACAGTAGGTCAAATCCAAAAAAGGAAGGGAAGGTTCTGCTATATTAGTTGATTGTGAAATAAATTCTTGCATCTCCCAAAAACCTGTTCAATTTTTCCTCATTTAACCAGTCAGCCTAATGACAGATACTATGATATTGCTTCTACTGTGTTTCACAGATACCTCCTTTGTAATTTTCTCTCAGAAGAGATATTACTTTATAATAAACAGACAAGCAAAACCTCTCTTTGCATTATTAACATACTAAGTAAATATAATCAACCACACACAATAAATAAAAAAGTTATGCTCACAATAAAAAGTAAAATAAACAAGTAAATAACAAGCCCTTTCAAAGTCAATGAAGACTTGCCTATTAGCTTTTAAGAGAAGAAAATACCTCAGATCCACCTGGCATAGTTATAAATACGTGCAAGTTAGGACATTCATTCTTCTTTCTAAGATCATCCTTCAAATTTATTAGACATAGAAATAGTCATCTAAAGCACAAATTTTTTGTTGAAAGAGTCAAGGGAAATAAAAATTTGTATCTTCCATGTCATTTAAAAAAAAAAAAAAGTGGTTTTGATATGCTTTTAACCAATTTAAAAAACATCTCCATATACCCATAGCTGAATTATTTCAACTGGGTGCTATCTTGAAGAAACTTTTATCGGAATTATTCAGAAAAATACTCCAGAGATGACCTAAGTGAAAAGGCTATTGCCATCAATAAATTATTCAGACACAGTTTAAAATGTATACTGTTTCCAAAGTATTTACATTTAGATACATGTGTTACATTTACTCAGTTTGTCATAGAAGAGGAGAGCCATGTATATTTGTACTGTTCCTCACCACCGAGTGACCACTTTTCTTTTCACTTTATAAGGGGACAACGCTGCCAGTAAGAGTAGTTACATGCATTTAAGCTCATGTGCCAATTCAGTCCTCAACGCAGTTACGTTGGTAGAAATACACAAGGAAACAGTCTTAAGGTTTCAGGCACAGATGTGGATTTTAGTTTTCTTTGTTCTACAAATATTTGAAGATGAAAACCACATTCTGTGATAAACTTTTCATCATAAATGCAACAACAAATTATATTTTTCTTCTCTTCTGTGTACATTTATAAAGAAAATTTAAAATTCTGTAGTCAAGGCTGTTGTGATAGGACAAGGGGTAATGGTTTTAAACTAAAAGAGGGTAGATTTAGATTAGATGATATAAAGGAGAAATTTCTTACAATGAGGGTGGTGGAACACTCAAACAGGTTACCCGGAGAGGTGGTAGATGCCCCATCCCTAGAAATATTCAAGTTTGTTTGTTTGTTTAAGAAAAAAACACAACTTACACTAATATTAAAAGAGAAATAAAACTGCTGAGGAGACATGTTTGTTGTGTATCTATTTCTGGTTTCTTTTACCTCTTTCCTCCCAGCTCATTAAATGAAAGACCATGAGCTTGCTCTAAGTGAAGCAAAGTGTTTGGAGAGCAGTTGGCATGTCTTTAAAAATGGTATGAGGTGGTGGATTTTTTCACTTGCTCAGATGAACCAAAGAAAGTATTTAGAATTCCAAAGGTTTTTGCAAGCCTAAGACTAAATTGCAAAGTTGCTTTCTTACCATCTTTTGTGTCACATGCCCAGTGGTAACTGGAACCTTAGGTCCACTAGGCAGACTACACTTTACCTCTTCTAAAATTAAAAACAATTAACAGCAACTCAGCCTCATACATGGTCATGTTACAAATTTTCTGACCATATCATTCCATAATTTTTTTTGTATGGAGATTTGTCATGTGTGACTTCACACACACACAGAAAAAAAAAATCAAACAGGAATGCCTCTTCAGAAAAGAGGATATTTGCTTTTCTGCTGGAGGACATACTTATATTATATATTGTAGTTGTATATAAACATTGCAAACACTGGTGAGCCCATTTTCTAGCAAAGTCAACTTTCCCCATTTCCAGACTTTTGTTTCCTAGATGGTCTGATGCCAGCATCAATCTGTCAGATTATGGCAAAACCAGTAATTCCCAAGTACTATATCCTCAGCGTGAAAATTCAGGGTAAACTCTACACTAGCTGGTAGCAATAATAGCTGAAGCATGACCCATAGAAGAGGTATGTACATCGTGCTGGAGCTGTGACACATGGTTGAGTTTCCTTGGAGTCTGATATAACTGATAATGCATGGAAAATATCAAGATTTTTCTGGATACCTGAAAAAAAGAAACCACCAAGGCCAAAGAAATACAGGTAGAAAAGGGGAAGGTAGGACCAAATACTGTAAAAGAAGTAATAGGAGCGTAGCCCTAAAAAGCAGCTGAGCGAGTGCTTTAGGGTTAGGCAGTGGTGAGGGAAGTTGGGATCACCTATTCAACCATTTCATGCTCAGGGACAGAAGAGAAGCCATAGAGAAGACACTCTTCCGCTGTGTAAGTCAACAAACACGAAAGTACATGTGACTGCAAATGTAGCCAAGGGATATACTTCCCTAGGCTAAAATTAGTCTTGTTAAATATCTTCATGCTAATAATTTCTCTCACTAGTGCAAACACCCTAGAAGCTTTAAAACTTACAAAAAACTTAACAGTAACAGCAAATGAGTTGAAACCTCCGATGTATGTGCTTCTTAACATCATACTCTTCCTTTAAGTTTTCTAAAAATGTGGATAAAGAGGTCTTGAAACTTTGGAAGAATAAAGAAGTGCATGAGGCTTTCTTTTGTTTGTTTCAATACTCAGAAGATGCAAACCTATTTAAAGTGAATCCTTGAAGAAATGCATTGCATTATATAAGCCATTCTTCCAAGCAAACTACTCAGACTTTGTCCTTTATCAAGGATTCTAACAAATGGTCAGCTATAGGATTGATACTAGCAATCAGCTTAGCCTGAGTATGCCTGTGCATTAACAACTGTTCTAACGGGTTTTTAATCTATTTACACATAGGACAATTCTCTAAGCTATGATAATCAAAATTAATCTCATTTACAAAGAAGTTCCGGAGTGTGAATAAGATGAGTGCACATGTTTAGCTAATTCCCTTGCCGCCGCTGTTTTAATCTCTATTTTGCTACTTAGGAGAGTTTGGGAAGAACAGTATTTAATTCCTGAAACTCAGAAACTGCCAATCCCTATTTGGCTTCCTGAAGGAAAAAAAGTACTGTCAGAGCACAAACCATTGAGCTTTCCTTTTGGAAGAAAGACATTACATTAGTTCTACTGAATATTATGCATTTAAAATGATCTTAAAAATATATATGCCTGCAATCCTACTTGCTTATTCTTACACATATATATACAACATATTCACAGAATCATAGAATGATTTTGCTAGGAAGGGACCTTTAAAGATCATCTAGTCAGTCACAGCAGCATGCAGTTCACTTCATTTTTTTTCAAAATGCAATCTCTCTGCCTAATATGCCTTAAATTTTATTTTTAATCAGAAAATAAAAAATATTTTATTTAATTTATTTTGATGGCTGCATATCTACAGAAAAAAAAAAGTGATTTGCTCGAGATTTGTCTCGTACAAAAATCAGAGAAGCAACTCATTGCACATGCAAACAAGTGAGCTTTAGCATAATAAATGAAATCACTGCATTAATGAAGTACTGTGTCTGAGATTCTGTATGCTCAGAAATGTTGACAGCCTAAGACTTATGTTTTCTTTCTAAGACAGACTTCTCTGTACTTGTGTTATTCAGAGGATCATATCACATTAAAACATTTCATACGAAACATATCTGTACCAATGCAAGACTTAACATACATGACGTCTTAACACTAGTAATGCAGCTAGCTATATTTTTGTGAAATGCTGGGTTTATTAGTAGTAGAGATTCATCATGAGAATTTTTCATTTTTTCCATATGATACTGTCAAGTAATCAAATTTGTAAAAATATTTCTTGGAGTGACCGCCCCCTGCCTTGCATACTCTGCTTTTAAATGGTTGCCATTTGCATCAGTGTTAAGCCTACTTGCAATGTCGGAAGATACTATCTTCTTCTAAACAGCACTGAAGGCTTTTAGTAGTATTTGAAAAGTGAAGAAATATATTTCCATGCTATAGTACACATCAGTTTTGCAAAACTGTCCTAATTCTGCAGTGTTTCTCAGTATGAGTTGCAATACTCCCAGTCCAAAGAAAGAAAACAGTGCTGAACATAAGCAGGGAGAAAATTACAGGAGATATATTTTTCCCATAGACTTCTCGGGTCAAAACCATACTTCAAGAGCCTTCATAACTACTTTCCTCCTTCAGTGTTATTCTAACAAATATACTGGCATTAGCTTACAGTTACTTGTTCTGGAGCCCAGTGGTGTCACACAATTCATCCAAGTGATTATAATTTACCTTTTAGGAAGTTCTTTTCTTGTCCAAAAGAATAAGTAAGAAAATACAAATCACATTCCCAGAAAAATTGAAAGCTCTTAAAAATAGTCAGAAAGGAGTAATATTAGTTTTGGACAGGGTTTTAGATGTCAGTCACAATCAAATGAATGGCAATGATACCTGGGGAAAAATAAAGGCCAAGTCCGAATGGCCAGGAATAGCTTGACACAGAACCATAAGTCTAACACATATCCCACTGTAATTGCCTCTTAGTTTTTATTCCCCAGGCTTTTCTGGTCATAGAATCATAGAATCATAGAATGGGAAGGGACCTTCAAAGGTCATCTAGTCCAACCCCCCTGCAAGGAGCAGGGACATCCCCCACTAGATCAGGTTGCTCAGAGTCTCATCCAACCTGGCCTTGAATGTTTCCAGGGATAGGGCATCCACCACCTCTCTGGGCAACCTGTTCCAGTGTTCCACCACCCTCATTGTAAAAATTTTTTTCCTAATATCCAATCTAAATCTACCCCCCTCTATTTTAAAACCATTATCCCTCATCCTACCGCAACAGGCCCTACTGAACAGCTTCTCCCCATCTTTCTTGTAGGCCCCCTTGAGGTACTAGAAGACTGCTATCAGGTCTCCCCAGAGCCTCCTCTTCTCCAGGCTGAACAGCCCCAACTCTCTCAGCCTTTCTTCATAGGAGAGGTGCTCCAGCCCTCTTATCATCTTTGTGGCCCTCCTCTGGACCCTCTCCAACTGGTCCATGTCCTTCTTATGTTGGGGGCTCCAGA
>JAAGAY010014415.1:0-11089 GCA_011801015.1 Ardeotis arabs
GCCCCTCGCCACGCTGCGCTGCAGCCCCGCGGGCGGCGGGCGGAGACCGCGGACGGTCCGCGCCCCGCGCTGCCCGCACCGCACCGCACCGCACCGCACCGCGGACCGGCCCGACGGCCCCGTCTTGCCCAGCCGCCGCGATGCGGAGCCGCGCCCGGGGAGCCGCGCCGTGCGCCGCGGGGCTGTGGCACGGCCTTGGTAAGAGAGCAGCACCCCCGGGGCGGGCTGGGGGGCTGCGGAGAGTCGGGGTGGGTCGGGTCGGGTCGGCGTTGCCGTTTCGTTAGCGCCTTCGCTCGGGGCGTGCGGGGCTGCGCCTGGGGAAAGCGCGCGTCGGAACCGGGCGCCCCGGCGGAGAGGAACCGGGCTTTGCCGGAGGGAGGTGACGCGGTGGGCGCCGGTGAGCCCCTGCGGCTTTGGGGCGGGCTGGTGAGGCGGCAGCCGGAGGGGAGGTGCGGGGACCGCATGGGCAGCCGGCTGCCGTGGGTTTGTGCCTGCCTGCCAGCCACGGCCTCCCTGCAACCGGTGGCATCCCGCAAACTGCTGGAATGGTCGGTAGCGATCCCCGGGAAGGCAAGAAACGTTATTCTGGCAGGGACAGAGCAGAAGCCCAGTGCCACTGAGAAAGTTGCAGGGCAGAGGGACTCGCCCGGCTCTGCAGGGCCGGGAAACTTCGCAGGAGCGAAGATGCTGAGGGAAGGTGTTTTCCTGGAGCGGAGCTGCGGGGATTCGGACAGCTTTGTGCTCTGACAGCCCTGTCCCGGCTCCGTAGGACAAAGCTTTCCCGGTCACATCCGAGCTGTCCGAGCTCCGTGGCTGTTCCAGGCTCGTGTCGCTGAGGGCGAGCTTTTCCTCGCTGCTGCGCACTGGCCTTGCTGGGACTCGCTCCAAAGCCCAGAAAAGTTAGCGTGAGTCCCACTCGTGTCAAAGTGCTTTGGTTCAGGTACTGGGAGCAGAGCCAGTTTGTGGATCTGACACCAGGAGAGAAAGAGTTGTGTCTGTGCGTGAAAAAATAGTGTCATTTCCTTCCCCACCCCACCCCGAGGCATCTTCCCTAGCTCCAAAACAAACTTCCCCCGTGGAAACTTCACAGAAGGGTGAGTAATTAAAACATTACACAGCTGCAAGTTTCTGCTGCTCCAGAGCAGCGTAGCGAGAAGAGAACTGGGTCCTGGTTTGTCAGTTTTAAGCTCCCAGACAGCAGCGGCAGTTGGCCTGGGGTGTGCTTTGAAGTGTGTGATGTCATTATGACTTCATTTCATTTTAAAAATAAAATACTTTCCTTTTAATGGGAATATTGACCCATGTTTCTTGAAAGACAATGATTTTTCTCTGCCCCATGTTGCAGCAGTTGACTATTTTTACTTGGGATAGCAAAGGCAAGGTAGAGGTTTTTAGGCGATTACTTGGATTTTGTCCATGTAGCAGCGGATGATGGGCAGCCCGGCTGAGGTCCGTCTCCGGGGAAGGCAGCTCGGGCTTTGCAGCAGTCCCTGCGGTTCTGCTCTCTGGGGGGAGACCAGCGGTGTGGGAGCCGCAGGTGTGCCCAGCCCTGCTCCCAGGCAGGGGGGACCCGGGGACCCAGCTCCCCGTGGTGTTCCCACCAGGAGAGGGAACTCCTGCGATGTGCGAGGAGTGGCAGCAGCCGCCTTCTCCTCTGAGAACATCTTCACTGCTTTTCTCCTCTCTCAGCCTGACCTCGGCACTGTCAATATTGTCCAGTAATGCCGTTGAAAAACAAACATGAGCGAACCTGTGTGTTTGCTTAAATAATAAGTACTTACACACTAAGATATGTTTATCTTATTTCCTTAAACAACCCCCGACTGCGGATAAACATAAATAGTTTCCTTTCCCCAGGACATTGTAAACACTGATTTAAAAGTAAGAGGAGCAACTTCTTGTGCTCACTGACTCGTTAAAGCCTTCTAGGAAGTCTTCAAATCGTACATGCAGCTCCTCTGCGCCAACTGTGTTCCTGTGAGTGCCATCAGTGGTTCTCCCCCACCTCCCCCTCCCCGTCCGCTGGAGCCAGCTGGCACGCCGTGAGCTTTTCACATTCGCTCCCCTTTTCCAAGTAGTCCCTATCTCCAGGAAATATGAGACGGGACAAAGAGCAAGGTACTCCTCCAGGCAAGGGTGCCTGCCAGGATAGGTCTAAATCCTTGGGTGAGAACTGTCTGTTTGGACCTGGTGGAAGGGATTGCCAGATGAATGCAAGGGTAACACAGCTTGACATGGACTGCAGGCAGTCCTCTGTGGGGAGAGAGGTGCTGAAGAGAAGGAGATGGGAATGCCCCATCTCTCCTTTGAGGACACCTCAGGTCACTCCTGCTTTCCACACTCTTCTGCTGCTGGACTGGAGGCAGTGTCTCTGGGGATGTGGAGGATGAGGGACGATCCAGATCCTGGTGCTGTGGTGCACTGGGACGGAGGAAGGAGCTGAGCACCTTGAGGTGAGTACCACAGTGTCCTCTGTGGGGACTGGCCACGCTTCCTACTGCCTCCCACACTGCAGGAGCAGCAAGCAAAGGGTGTGGAGTGTGTGCTAAGAAGGTGCAAGGAGGCAACATATGGAATGTGTAGACATGGCACTTCAGGACATGGTTTAGTAGGCATGGTGGTGTTAGGTTGATAGTTTGACTTGATGATCCTGGAGGTCTTTTCCAACCTTAAAGATTCTAGGATTCTATGATATTGCCTTGCACATCCAACTGTTACACTGCACAATATGGAACCATTCGTTGTGGGTTTGTGTTTGAAACCAAAGGTGTGATTTGAGCGAAGAGCAGGAGAGTGCCGTCCTTCCAACACTTGCTGGTGTGCAGGAGCGGAGAAGTGGGGTAGGATTGCCCCATGCTTGGGGGATCCCCCATGCTGACTCACAGGTGCAGATACTCAGCTTGTGCAAGTGGAAGTAATCTCAGTGATTTCACTGAGGAGCCACGCTGAGTTACGCTGCCTGGGGATCTAGCACAGGACTGCAGTGCGCGTTGGTATAAATACTGAGAATTCTGCAGCTAAACATCAGGGGTGACAGTGTGCCAAGTCGATAGAGCCTCCTGTGTCAGGGCATGATGATCACTAAGCTCCTGAGGGTTTAAAGAAAATATTCCCTCGCAGGAAGGCTACTAATTAATTATCCACTGATGGCTTCCCTAGCCCATTTGCTGAAAAATATGGTGACAAGTGCCAAATTAGAGACCGTCCTCTGTTCTGATGTTGCCATTCCTGTGCTTCATTCCACAGGTAGTCTCTCAAAAAAATTTCCAAGTCTAAGAAGGCCAGTACACCAAATTAAATGGTATAGACGTTTCTTTGGAAACCCAGTGGATTGCTCTGGGAAGCAGAGTTTTTCACTCTGAACACTGACTGTAAGGATGCTGAGGAGCAGGGGGACCCTTTCTGCTTGCCCTGCACTGATGCCCCCCAAATTTTCACCCTACTGGGCTCAGCTGCTGATGGCAACTTCAGGCCTGCACTTGCAGCCTACACTCACCCTCAGCTGTCTTACCATCTCATTCCTCCTCTGCACTGATGTAGGAAAAAAAAGAGAAATTATTTTCTCACCACGCATGGATTACATCTAGGGTGGAAAAGCAGGGCAGTTCCCTCAGCTCTCCAGAGGACCAAACACCAGCGTATTTTCTGGTCCTGCGTGTGTGTAGGAATAAAGCCGTAGGAAAGGTGAAAGGCACGTGTGGCTGAGGGCCAGCTGCAGCTCTGAGGTTGCTGCCACACAGGCACATGCGACCGCTGTGTTTCGCTGGGTGGGCTGCATTGAGTTGCGAATAACCTCATTGTGCAGTTTATGGGGAAGAGGGGGAAAGTGCTTTGTGGCTTTCACATTTCATCTCCTTGCCCTTCTGTTTCCTGGGGCTCCCTGTTCTCCCAGGTGCATTTTGTTCTGGGGCTGCCTTTTTTTCTGAAAAAGCTGATGGTTGTCAGCATCATCTAACCTTTGCCTCATCTGGTGCACAGGGTGGGTTACCTCCCACAGGAGCCTTGGTGTGTGGGTCAGGAGATGGGAGAGGGATGAACCATATGCTCGTTCTCTCTGCTAACGTGAAACCGAAACCAGTATTTTCAAAGCAGTTGACTTTAATCTGGTCTTGTTGTGTAATTCCATTAGACTTATTTTCATTAGAACAAATAATCTAATTCGGGCCCCTCCTCAATCCTAATGCGTTCGAGTGGCTGCAGACGCGAGGTTTACAGTGAGAGACCCAGCCAGCAATGCGCGGTGGGAAGCAAATTACTCAGCAAGAAGACAAATTGAACTTGGACAATTTTATGTGATTAGGGGAACAGTTAGAGAAAATAGCGGGAGGTGCACTGGAGGTGGTTCGTGCGCTGGTGGAGATGGGTGGTGGGGTGGCAGCTGCTCTCCAGGGCGAGAGTCATCCCAGAGCTTGGGACACAGTGGTGCTGGGATGCAGTGACAGCCCATTCAAATCCTGTCTCCAGACTGGGATGGGAAGACAATGGTGAAAAGCTACTTGCTGGCCTCCTGCGCTCGCGATGCTGGGTGTTTTTCCCATGTCCTGATGCAGACAGGAGGGCTGGCTTATTCACAGATGATCTGGGTTCTCCAAAGCCATGACTTGGTTTTGTCTGGAGCAGCAGGGGTTGGATCTGAACTTGTTGCACAAAGTCAAGTGGGAAGAGCATTTTCTTCTGGATTCTCCCCTTTGCTCCCCAGATCCCTGGATATGTATTTCACAGAGCCAAGGCAGGAGTTCAGTGCCCTGCCTTCAGTACATCTCATCCCCACCTACTCCACCCTGCCCTCATCTCCTCTGTCTCTAACAGTGCTCACACCCACAGTATTGTACAGTCAGTGAGCTCTGCGTAGGCTCAGTGCCTCCAAAAATCAGGCCTGCAGGGTCCCACTCACACATGGACCCATTCCCAGCCACATCCCCATGTGATGTTCAGCCACACACTGCAAAGCTGAAGTCATGGCCCATGGCTGCTGTTCCATGTTTGCATTGCTGTGGCACAGCTCACAGCCGCGAGCACCAGAGCTGCTGTTGGCTACGGCAGAGCAGCAGGACCAGGACTTAGAGCAGCTTAGAGCAAGTGAAGTAAAGGGCCGGTGTGGGGTGGCGATGGGGCACTTGCTCAGCCATCTCCATTTGCTCATGTTGTTGTTTGCCTCACATTGCTGTGAGCTTGTTATTTTCTTTTCCTTTTCCCCCCCTTTCAGTTTCAGATGGCACAGACAAGTTCTGCCCTTATTATAGTTCCCATGGAGACTGATTTGATGCCATACATTACAGGGGAGTGAGGCATAGCCAGCTCTTGCCTGGGCCAGCAGTTCCCCCTGTTCATTTGCACAACACTTGTCCCAGTGGGAACCTGGGCTCCGGGTCTTTGTCAGGGTCTTCATCTTCAGAAACAGAACCCTGAACCATGTCCTCGCTCTTCTTCTTTGTGTGTGGGGCACAGCAGGAGTGTCTGACTCTTGCTGCTGTTGGGCTCTGGCACTCCTGAGGACACTTAGGCTATGGCTAGTCCTGCCTGGAGATTTCCACCTTTATGCTTGAAAGTCCTTGAAATGACATTATCCCTTTCAGCATCTGAGCAACCACTCAGAGCATCCATGAAAAGCTCACAATACTGTCTTCGAATGAACAAGGGGTAATTTGGACTGATGGATGGCAACAAATGAATCCATCTCTGTAACGGTGTACCATGGCTGCTTTAATATTAGGAAGGTCACAGATTCCTCCGTTAAAGCCTTTTTCAGAGGTCTGCCTGACAGGACTTGAAGGATGTAGCTGAACGTTTGGATCAACAAAGGAACTCTTCCATGTGTGAGTCCTTGCTCATCAGGCAAGAAGCTGTCCTGAGGTGTCCTGACTCTAGTGGGGCACCTCGGCTGAACAAGAGTGTGTACAACTGGGACTTGTAGTGAAGTGATTGGTAGGGTGAGATCCAGGCTGGTTTCATATGGATCAGAAAAGTTGGAGGAGAATGTGGCAATGTGCTGAAGTGCTGGCCTCTTTCATGGTGTGCCATGGTGGCTTTGACATTAGTGAAGTCAATGCTGCCACCGTTAAAGCCCTTCTCAGAGGTCTGCCCAAGAGGACTTGAAGGACATAACTGATTTTAGATGAGTCAAAGCAGTGGAACGTGCTTCCTTTTTATAGACCCTCCATGGAAATTTTACAAAAACATGTTTTCCCTAACAGGAAGAGCTACTGAGCAGAATTTTTACCTTTCAGCAGAGAAGGGGAAAAGGAGATAAAATAAAACCCCGAACCAGTCAACATTGTACCCAGAAAAAAAAGGGAAGGTAATAGCAATGAATATAAATTAGAAGTTAGAACATGTGGGTGTCTGATAAGGGAGGCTAAAGGAATCAGTGAAATAGTAATAAGCAGGAGGGTAAAAGATGAGGAGAAAACATTTTGCGACACATTTGGAATCAACAGAATGCTACGTCCAGCGTAACTGCTTTGCTGGGTTCAAATGGTAGAGTCGTAACAGGAGAAGAGAGTGTTAGACTAAACTCCAGAGTATGGGTTATTCTCCAAATCACCCTTCTCACTGGCAAGAAGGACCATCTGCCATTGCTGTCACCAGAATTCCAGGTGAGAAAAAGTATTGGCCAGGTAGTCCAGGAGCCTAAATGGTCACTGTAATGATATCTTGGTCTTAACTTAGTGCGTTTTTTTACTCTGTACCTGTTACTGAAGACAGCAATGCTGTTATTTCATTCTTTTAGAAAGGATGCTGAGAGAAAAGGGGACTTCTGTAAATCACTGGTGGTGGTTAGCAGCAGGACCAGGTGTGAACCCCTGCCCTGCAGAGCCCCAGCCGCTCGCTGGTGCTCCAGCCGTGTCTGTGGCACAGGCGATACACTCTGCGCTGATCTGTGCCAGGCTCATCCATGGGAAAACAGATTCCAAAGTTGAAAATCTTGCCCATCCTGAAGCTGACAGTGATATTATCACTAATTTAATTTGTGGATTTTTAAAGCCAGAAGGGAACTTCTCTGATCGTCTTGTCCGCTCTCCTTCCTACAAAAGACAGACGCAAACAAAAGAAGAACCATAGCTAAGGAAATGTCTTTGTCATTAATTCCAAAATATCAGATAAGGAATAATAGAAAAGAAATAAATCAGTTGTTTTATTTAATAATAATAGAAGACAGAAAAAAAACCCCAAACCCTGTTTAAATCCTCACTTGACTGTGAGGATTTCCAAACAGCCCATACAACAGTGTCTCGAAGGACTGGATGAAAGGAAATTATTTCAGGCAGTGCTTTGGCCCCTCCTTGCCCCTTCTCATGGCAAACTCCAGGGTGTTCCTGGGTGTTTTCTTCTGTGAGAAGACACCAAGTCTCCTTCTGGTTGGTGCTGTGCCAGGCGGAGTGTGTGCGGGGAGAGAAGAGAGCCAGGGCTCGCTGCTGGAGACCAGGCCTAGGGTGCTCCTTGTGCCTTGTGTTACGAGCATGGCTGCTCGAATTAGCAGGGCGCCTTGGGAAGTGAGGTCCTGTTTACTGGGCAGAAGATGAGTAGAGGCCCATGGGAGGAAGAAAAGGAGATGCTGGCACTGGGGTGTCCTTCTCAGGTGGCGGAGGAGCTGCATTTCTGATGTGGGTGAGCTCCTAGAGAGGACCCAGCCTTCAGAACCACCCTCTTGGGTGGTGATGCCGTCCTCCCTCCCTGCTGGGCACTTCCTTTCCTCCCGTGCCTTCCCCATCCCTGGTGCACCTCATGCCATGGTTCACACAGGGTTGAGCCTACTTTTAAATGAAATTTAGTACAAATGGGCAAATGCTAAGTGTTAGAAACCAAAAGGTCCTGATGGGCAATTAAAGAAAACGCTGTCTGTGCTGAATAGATTCCAGGACTCACTCTGAAGCCGGTGTTTTCTGGGATGAAACCAGGGGAGTTAACTCATTGCCATGGGGATGCTGTCTGCTGGAGACATGACCTGCTTGGTGTGTTGGGAGAATATCGCAGGTCTGTGCTGCCTGACCTTAGGCAAATAGCTGGTGTCCTGCTACTGCCAGCAAGAGGAAACAGGAGAACTTTGGTGCTTCAGCTTCTTGCTTGAAATGTGGGAGAAAGAGCGCAGCAGCTCCTGAGGAGCAGTGGGTGCAGCTTGTCCTGCAGGACAGTGCCCCGGGTGCCCGCACTGACAGCTGGCAAAGGTGGAGCCGCCAGGTTCACCTCACGGCATTGTGTTATGCCACAAAGCTCCAGAGCATGCATGGGAAACAGAAATCGGTTTTCTTGGCTTCCATGGGCTACATAAATCAGTAAATACTGTGAGGTGCACAGCCCTGGTGCCTGGAGGGGCAGAAGGGGGAGGGAGTCAGAGGCTGGACAGCACAGGTAGCAGGTGACTGAATATTTGGGTCTTGTAGTGCCCTTCTTAATTTTGGGAGATTTCTAGAAAAATAAATATTTTCTAGAAAAATAAAAGGTTGAGGCTTTTGTTTGTTTGTTTGTTTGTTGGTTTTTTTTTGAGAAGGGAGAATACAGCACTGTGGGACACTTGCAAGGTAAAGAGACTTTTGAGCTGGGTTTGCTTGTGATATGCAGTGCTGTGGGTCTGGACATCACCCCTCTGCCCTCACCCCGAGGAGGGTGGGTGAGAATCTGGGGAGGGTAAACCAGGACCTGTGGCAGAGAGACCCTCTGTGCAGGCACCTAAGAGCCAGTTGCTTGAAGCCAGTCACTGCTGGTGGAAGATGAGGTTCCTCTCCCTCCTCCTCTTTGCCTTCACTCCCTTTCTGTCTGGAGTTATCCGTGTTCTTGGATCTGACTTTCAGATCATGTTGCACATGGACGTGCTCTCAGAGACACAGACATCAGCATCTGCAGCTTTGAAAGTCTTTCAATGGGAGCCAGGCTGAATAACCCACCCTGAGCATGTCAGAGAAGTGCAAAGTAAGCATCTTGTTGCTGGTATGAGTTTAAGAGCCTTGCTGGTCAGGGAAAAATCACAGGGGCTGACTAAAAACTAATTGCAAAGATGCCTTTTATGAGTGCATGATTTTCTGTGCGCTGTGCTTGGCTGCGTTATTTTATTGATCGGATCCCTTCTATTATAACTTGTGGAAGAAAACAACCTGCCCTATCTGCACTTCTGTTTACATTTAATAAAATAAAGCAAGCATTACTTGCACAATGATGATTAAAAAATAACCAGGACAGTAGGAAATCAGAGGAAGAAGGGAATTTCCTTTCTTCTGCGTATTCCATTCAGAATTTCCTAATCCATGGGTAACCACTACAGCTGACAGAAGTAACTGCTAAAAGAGAGGAGAAAATGGGTTCTTCATGAGACACCGTGGTGTGTGAAACCTGTAGGTGACAGTCTGTCATGAAGTCAGGGCAAAGTGAGTGCCAATATCTGTGAAGACCTATGTGCAAGGTAAATGATTAGCTCATAGAAGAAAAGTGTGTCAGCCACTGAGCTTTGGCTTTCTCCTTTCTTGTCGCCGTCTCTTTCCTTCCTTGTCCTCATCAGGATCACAGAGCCCTGACTAAATCCCCCCCTACTTGAAGGAGGGGCAGGGTGTTGTGCTGTGGAGGAAACCAAGTGAAGCGATTTGCCCAGGGGGCAGGGCAGAGACTCCAGTTCTGTCTTTCCATAACTAAAGCCGGTCACTGACCCTTGAGACCCTCCTGTGTCCATAGTTGTAATTGTCCCCTGTCTCCTGGGGCGGTTGCTGGAACGTCCTTCCTCAATGCTGTGCGTGCACCGGGCCGCTTTCTCTTTGCATCCTCCTTTGTACATACTGAAGTGCTCCAGTGAGGAATATCTCCTTCCTCCATGGCTCCCTGGAGCATCAGCTCATCTCCAGCTCTCTCTTAAACTGTATTGGCCTATAATGGGTATGAGATTGTCAGTTTTAGGGCAGGCACTACTGAGACAGCATAAGGAGGAACGTGAGTGCTGGTCACAGGGGATTTTGCAATTCAATGCAATGTGTGTCTTGCATGTGATGTGTTCGGGGTCATAACCTTGTGCTTTCCTGAGGTCTTTATTTTTGATTTATATGGGTGCATTAGAAATGCTGACATTGGGATTTGGGTTGTTTCTGCCTGGAGTTGTTGATAGCTTCCTCAACAGTGACTTTAAAGTTTTTATTCTGGAATTACCACAGTGGGGGGCCCACACTGATGTTTTACATGACAATGCCATGACAATGGGATGCCAATAAACTGCTGTTAAATTCACCATAGTATCATTACTTGGTGTATAAAAGCTGGTTGGTAAATATACGTTGCATGAAAAAAATCTCCTACTCAGCAAATTGTGCTTCCAATGAATTACATGGGAGACATCAAAGGGAGTTAGGGCTATATTAAGGGGTAGCTTCTTCAAATTAACTATTTTTTAAAAAGATAGACTGGGGGCAAGTACTTTTTTCAGTATAAGAGCTGAAATCCTGAGGGTAGAACTGTCAGAAAAATGGAGATCTGACTAAATGTGTGTGCATTTGTAATGGATTAGTGCTCGCTGGCAGCTTCAATCCCACAGTCCTGCTTGCTGAAGTCGAACCCAGCTGCAAAATGTGCCAGTCCAACTTGCCCTGCTCAGGTGGAGAGATAAAAAGCAGAACACTTGAGCGTATTTTTCACCCCTTCCCTCTCTGTTAAATGAATCATAGAATCATAGAATGGTTAGAGTTGGAAGGGACCTTCAAAGATCATCTAGTCCAACTCCCCTGCAAGGAGCAGGGACATCCCTGACTAGATCAGGTTGCTCAGAGCCTCATTTCCCTTTTTCTTGAGCTCTTGTCTGTTCAACATCTTTGTCAGCGACATAGACAGTGGGATAGAGTGCACCCTCAGCAAGTTCGCCGACGACACCAAGCTGTGTGGTGCCGTCGACACGCTGGAAGGGAGGGATGCCGTCCAGAGGGACCTTGACAGGCTAGAGAGGTGGGCCCGTGCCAACCTCATGAAGTTCAACCAGGCCAAGTGCAAGGTCCTGCACATGGGTCGTGGCAATCCCAGGCACAAATACAGGCTGGGCGGAGAATGGATGGAGAGCAGCCCTGAGGAGAAGGACTTGGGAGTGCTGGTGGACGAGAAGCTCAACATGAGCCAGCAATGCGCC
>JAAGAY010014417.1:0-10313 GCA_011801015.1 Ardeotis arabs
AACCTATACGTAACAGATCTGTAGCAGAGGCTAAATAGTGAGGAAAGGTTATTCTTAATATAAAATTTCTCAGCATCATATAAATTAGAATATACTGCACAGAGTTGCAGGAAGATCTCCACATGACTGGACAATAAGATGTCAGACAGTAGACCATACCACAACCTAAAGTAATATATGCCAATAAGATTAACCTTAACCTTATAGGCAGAATGATACGCCTATTTATCATTCAAGACAGACCTAGGAAAGAAACTGGGAATATGTAACAGAAGTAGACTTTTAAGAATATTAACATATTAGAAGCTACCAAACTTACAGAAAAAAAATAGAGAAATTAGAAATATAAAACATCACTGTTATTGTGTTTATATTGGTATAAACCCATGATGGGTCTGCCACTTGAGTTATGCGGACAGAGCTGGTCACTGAAAGGAGATGCATTAAAACAGAAAAGGTACAGAAAAAAGCAACAGAATAGGAGGAAGTATATAATAATTTCTCTGTGAGGAAACAAAATGAAGGAAGCCAGGTCTTTTCAGCCTGGAAAAGAGACAATAAAGTCTCTCTATTTATTTTTTTTTTTATCTCAGCTGCTCCATTAATTGTCATTATTGTCTTGTTCTAGATCTCTTTTTTACAGCTTGACAAATGGAGTTTCCCAAAAAAAGACCACAATAGTAATGGTTTCTCATTGCAGTGTATTGCATTGCACACACTATATTTGAAAAAAAAAAAAAAAACCAAAACCCAAAGTAATACAAAAAATACTGGAGCAGTGCCTTGACATTGGTTTAGCGATAAAGTGAATACCAATGTGGAAAATACTAGCCATAAGTTATCACTTAAACATCATCTCTTCAAGTTAAATTACAAACACAGGAAAGGCTCACAGTCAGTTACAGTAGATTTATATTTGCTGGCACCACAAACGATGTCAATTTTTCAAAAAAAAATCCAGAGCAACACACTGCAAAACCAATTTATTTTCATCAGCAACAATAACTCCTGTTTTAGAAGGGACAGAATTTCTACTGCTTGAGTTGCAGGGCATCTTGGCTTGGAAGTAAGGGCTTGCAGGTCACAGCATCTCTAATTTTGCCAGCCCCAAAAGGTTGCAATAGAAGTTTCTACAGTTCTACTCTGAAACATAATTTGTGTTTTAATGTCTTTCAGAGCCATTGGAAAGGCACAATCTAAATGCAAATTAATTTGACAGTACAATTTAGACTGTTCCAGAGGCTTATCTATGTAAACAACTGGATTTTTAATAGGGTTTTGAAGTTGCTTGTGAAGATAAAATCTCTGAAAATGAACAGACCCCAGCACAGATAAATTTTACTAAGGGAAAATTTGCAGCCGCCTTTTTGGAAACATTCCTAAGGGAGTATGTCATGCACTAGGAAATCCATTCTGGATAATGCTATAAAATTGCTCACCTTAATTCATATGCCAAATTCTTCTCTATTGAATAACAATTTATGGTATACTCCAGCACCTGCCAGAAACTGCTGAACAAAAGCCACAGCTGTGTCTGTTATTGGGCAGAAACTACAATGTTATCAATGCGTTTATTCAGTGTATGAATGAATTCCCTGTAAGTTTCTTTTCAATAACTACCTGGACACTTGGGTTTTGAGTGGCCTGCAAGGACCATACCTGGAGACAGGCATACTTTCCCTCCAGGTAACAAATATGGGAGCAAAATGAAATGCTTGATCAGAAGATTTTTTTTCTGGAACTGTGGAGGGACCATATGCTGCAGGACATCTAGAGAGCCAGTATGTTGCTAATAGCCTCTTTGGCAGCTCAGTGTATGTCTGCACATACCAGATGGGTTGTCCTCAGCTTTCCTGTAGAGCATTTTGTGTACAGCAGCGGCAGAGTGGCCTGGAGGTTGTTGCATTCTGGGTCATTCTTGAAACTGTATGGAATGGAGTATGTTCTCCGTAGAATCTGTAGATATAACCCAAGAGCAGTATCTCACCACTCTTGCTTAAACTAAGCGGTACCCTACCTTGTTACAGAGCAAGATTCCTCCTCTGTAAAAACCCAATACTGACTAGCAACAAAATGTCAAGAGAAAAATCAAAACAGTGAAAATTTTTCACATGCATATCTGCCAGAGAAACATCAGGCAAATCTCAAATTATTCAGCTGAGGCTGGCAATAAGAGACCACAAAAATTCAAATTACACTGAAAGCAGAATGTCCAAGAAATTTATCTTACTTTTCAGATTATTCGTTGCCCTGTTTAAATAACAGCCTAAGAAGTCAGCTGTCACTTTGGCATTTTTGCTTAGCTCCACAGATCACATATACTCCAAGCTGCATAAACAGAAGTAGGCTGAACAGTTAGAATTAAGTTAAGTTAGGCTATTTTAAAGAAAAAAGCAAAAGAAAAATGTGGCTTATTGAAAGAGACAAGGCATTCTTGTTGGCATTTGAATCTGAAAGCGTTAAATCTTTAGTCTTGAATAAAGCAGGGATAGATGAAGTCACCCTGGGAACATGTTATCATGTTTTTCAAGAAAGACACTTTTATTTCTAAGCAAGAGCTGGGGCTGATGTGATCATATGATCTGGGCTTCACAGCAATTTCCAACATATGAATCCAGCTTTGATTAAAGAAGAAATCAAACACGTCACAGATAAGATTTCAAACAGTTTATTATATGTCCCTAACTAATCACTTTTAACATTTCTTGTGCTTGGGGAAACAGTGAGGAGCTCCAAACTCTTACAGGGACAGAACAAAGACATGTGCAGTCCACACTGAAGGGCAGAAGTGTTGTGGTGAGATGCTGCAGTCCTTGGGGCTGGTCTCTCTCCTCAGGTGCTACTCTGGACCTACAGCATCCCTCCTGTGCGGCCGTGGGTGTCTCAGTACCCTTCTCACCCCACACATCATGGCATTTGAAGAGGACGTTTCCATGCTTCATCTCCTGAGCAGTTTTCTCTCAAGTGCATTGCACGCAACACAGGCCTGACCAGAGGAAAATTAATAATAATAATAATCCTAAACCAGTAATGCCACTGTGTACCACTCCACTGATTTAAAGGAGCTGTATCGCTCAATAGGGTGGCCCAGGCTAATGGATGGCCCCAACGCTGCAATTACGGAGCCTTCAAGACCTAAAAGCTACAGTCGGCTCCCTCCCTCCACCTTGGGAACTGGGAATCTGGACCATTTCCAGTTGCTTATGCGTCACACTCAGCAGCTCTCTTAGGTGCACTCAAAGGCAATATCCCTGCTCAACAGGTGAAAACACCACAGTCCCCCCCCAAAAAAACACTGTAGCATGGAATCTCCATCCTTGGAGGTTTTCAAGACCATACTCCTGAGCAGCCTGGACTGATCTCAGAGCTGACCTGGCTTCAAGCAGGAGTCTGGAGTTGAGACCAACCTGAAGTATCGTATGACCTTAGGGTTAACTGCAGACAGTTTCTATCATTAGTTTTACTGACTTCTATAAAAAGAAAACTGAGTGGAGCTTTACAAAAGGCTCCTTACAAAAACTTCCATCAGGCTACCTTCAGGTTTGTTTTGTTAATGAATGTAATGTTTGCAGAGGGGCTGGCAATTCAGCATTGTTCATCTCTTTTTGAAGTTAACTATTGCAGCTTAATACCTGAAATTTGAAGTAATTGTGTAGCATTACACAGGCTTCTTCAAGGGAATATTACCAGGATCAATTAAAGGCTACATTAAGTTACTAGTTTCCTAACAAAACATGGACAGAGATTCCCTGAAGCCAGAGTGATTTATTTTTTTTTTAAAAAAAAAAAAAAAGTATTTTATTGAAGCCAGGATTTCAATTGTCTCCTGAAGTGTTGCATGATCACTTTGCAGGCTTTAGTTCCTTATTCCTCTTGCCCACGCCCCAGCAGAAAAAAAATTAATGAAGAAGATTTTCTGTTTTACATACAAAGCTTCTCATAAGCTTTCCATTATGTTTTCAGCTCAGATCTCAGAATTCAAAACTCATTCTTTGGGGATGAAACTGGATAGATGTGAAACCCACAGTCAGTTGAAATACTTTCAGCACAGAGCTGGTGAGAACCCCAGTTACCCCATACCCACATGTACACTCCTCTTTTGATACTTACAGGTCTGAATAAAACTTGCATCCAGTTTGTCCCAAAAATATTAGAAAAGGTTAAAATCCGTTTTGTTATTTTGTGGTCTCTATTAATGAGCACACAATTTTGTGATCTTTGTTCACAGAAAGATCAGAATGACTGAGATTACTGGAATTGAAACAGAAAGGATAGAGTCATACAGAAAAAAAATGTGTGGCATAGATAGCAAGCCATATAAATTCCCATCAAACACAACTGTAAATCCTTTCAATAGAATTGAGAGGACTATAGCTACAGCTAAGAAAAATAGGTAGTTATGCCTATTTTACAGTAGATGCTGCATGACACTACAAACCTAGTGAATTAAAAAAAAAAAAACAAAAAAAAAAAACCACACTTCTAAACAACCAGAAAGAGTAAATTCAAAATGTATGTTAGACAGGACATTTCAGCTAAACACTCAGCTTTTAGGGGTGTTAACCAAGTTCTTACAAACTTGAAGGTTCTTCCTAGATAAGATTGATTGATCACTTGTTGTTGGCTACACTGTTGCGTGTAACTTCTTTTTCAGGAAAAAAGATGCCTCAGCATCACTAGTCATCCTCAGTGCAGGGCTATCAAGCCAGTTGAACACAACCAGTGAAGGATGCTAATCACAGTTTGCCGTTGTTCTAAAATCTTCATTGGCATCAATGAAGAAAATACCTGAAAAACAGGATGAAGCCTCAATATGGAAGTGCTTTTCTATGCATGGAAGCATGCAAAAAGAGACAACACACCACCAATCATTTCCTCAACACAGTTTTATCAAAATAGGTTTAGTTTCCACATGCAAGTATGGTCAAGTTTCCTTCCAGTGGGGATTGGATAGGTGGATGAATGACCTGGCTGATGCTGATAGGGTCTAGATTTCGGCTGAAGCAAAATAAGGACTCAGGCTGGGTGTGCACCTGCACTCCAAGGTCAGACAACAAAACAAGAGACATGAAAGAAATGAAAGATCTGCTGATATTTTAATTAAGCTGATGAGTCAGGCATTTTCTCCTGTTATTGCAGGCTGACCAGAACTGTTTCTGAAAGGCTTTCCAGCTGTTTGAGGCTGCCTAACCCGTTTGTACCATTCATAATGATTTCTATCCATTCAAAAGAAAATTTTAAAACCCACACAAAAATCTTTCTTGCTGAGGTGAATCTCAAGGAAGACTTCATAAAAGGAAATTCGTCAGTTTTAGTAGTTTGTGGGTTTTTTATGTTACCATATTGCCATTACCTCCTGTATTATTTCTTGCTGTCCCCCACCGAAGCTGGGATGTTGCAAACTAAAAGAAAACTAAAAGGCAAAAAAAAAAACCCCTCTGGTGACCTAGAATACCCCCAAATATCCTTGGGCTTTCAAAGTCCAATTCTAAATTTAAAATTATTCTCTGAATGTCTCCAAAGCTTGAATCTTTTTGTTCTCCATGGATTCCACCTAAACTCTTAGTGAATTTTTATTATCCTTTCCTGAAATGTCTCAGGACCCTATAAAACACATAGCGTTTCCAAAGCACTTGCATGTCACTGGACCAAACCCCAAAGTTCTTGCTGCTCTTTCTTGTCCAAAACATGCTGTCTTAAAAGGGAGCTTTGTTCAAACAGGGACCAAGGAGGAACCTGCGAATTCAGCCCACCGAGCAGCCCCTCCACTCTGAGTGGATGGGCAGCACAGCTGTTAACTTTTCAAATCTGTGGTCTGAGTTACATATCTCCCAGGCTACATATCTCAACACTTCAGTCCATTTTCCTAGAAGAGATGAGAGCCTGGAAGATAACATCACTTGAAAAAATGCCTAAAATTATTCCTCCATCCAGAGGATTTATTTGAACTGATAATGATATGTTTTCTTTCCACACTGTTGCGGTGATATGCTTCTGCAATGCAGTAATCTCGGCTTTAGAGTGCTCTTGGAGCACTAGCAGCCCAGCCTCAAACCTGTAACTGTTTATCCTTATTGGCATACCATTTTGCCAATTCATCTCTATTATCACATGCATCTTGACTTCGGTTTCCCTGACAAATCAAACATGTTTTATTCTTAGGCAGAAGGATTTCTTAATGTTTCTCCTGCTCAGAGCACAGCTTGTAATGTTACAGTGTCTCGAGCATGCCATAAACGTGGAATCTCTCTCAAATCGTGGAGCAGAGCCGAGCCGAGATCAGAGCCACGGCAGCAGCCCATTCCTTGTGCTCCGATTATAAGCTACTCAATATTTTCGCTCTGGTAAATCTCTAACTCAAGAGTTTATGAAATGAAAAGTTTGTTACAGCACAGACATTAATGAGCCCTCTTTTAAAGAATACATTTGTAGGTATTGCAGGGAAGCTTAATTAACAACATCCTTCTGTAGTCTTTTTTCAAATCGCCCCTTTAATTTAAAGTTTATGTTAAAGAATACCTTGACTTTTATGGTTCTATTAGTGAATTAGGGAAAGATGCCTTATTGCATGGTAATTAGAGAGACAATGACATTTTAATGTACCTTGTAATGTGGTACTGTTGTATATCATTTGTAAAGTTCCATAAGATTTTCCATAGATAAATAAAATCTATTTAAAAGAAGAATGTAAGCAAAGATTTTAATCAAAGCTGAGTGATACTGAAATTCTATTGAATGACCCTCTCTGTTTATGTTTTTGGCAGATGAAAACACTCAGAGGAAAAGTGTAAACTGACGTGTGAGCCATATATTTGTTTTGTCCACATCTCAGTGAAGCAGATATGTAATGTTTCTAACCGATGAACATAATAAACACATTTGTGACACATCATGAAAATTCATATCATTAGAAAAATCTGTGTATTGGCAATTATGTCTGCCTTTCCTAAGTTATAGCAGATTTGTTGGTAAGCTCCACCTCTGCTCTCTACATTGCTCAAGGGCAGAGATCAGGAGTGGGGCCTGAGGTAGGGGGAAATGAAATTAAACTTCTATGCCTAATAGAAAGATTCTTCTCCAGAAGGTGAGATTTAAAACACAGGCTTATTTTAGACATTTTGAATCGACATCTTGGGCAATGTCATTTTCCACCAAGGACAGGAGAAACCACAGAACCTCCCCTGGGCTGAAGCTGTGTCATCTGTAAAATACCCATCGAGGTACTTACACAGGTAATAGCTCAACAAAGCTGAGTCTGGGACCAACATTTCTGTTGAACTTAGCACTACAATACCTCAACATTTTCCAGCTACATAAGATAAGATAGTCTTATTTTAATATCATACAAATCCGTGGAAATCTTGGTGATGTCTTCAGTGCAAGGAGAAAGGGACATACATCAGACAGTGACAATATAACAGATTATTTCCCCTATGAGGGTGAAACCTCAAAGTAAACCATATAGCTGCACAGGTATATTTAAACTACTATACCTGTAGGGCATTATTAACAAAACTTTAAAGAAAATTTATTCAATTTTGCTGCAATTTCCTTTTTATCCAATACACATTTCCACACTTGTTGAAATATGTTATGTTCAATTAAATTCTTTACCATCTTGCTCCTTAAAATTAACTAGGACGGAATTTTCACTGTGTTGTGCCTGGCCCTACATTTAATTACCCACACTTAGAATATTAGACACCATGCTGATTTCTGTCTAGAGGAAATGACCTAGGATCATTGGAAGCATATGAAGTTCATTTTAAGATGAAGCAATAACTTATATTAGAGGATGTAAAAGGTCTTAACCTCCAGTCCCTCAACATACTGCACCAAAAATCTCCTTTTTTTTTAATTAAAAGAAACATCTGCAATGCATTTTTCCCTCAAAGTCACTTAATAGTCTTTAAAACAAAAGTCTCCCTGGCTAAATGGCTATGTGTGAGCATACATGTAAGAAGCATCACCCATCCAACTGGCTGGCTTTGCTGGTTGTTTGGGGCACTAAGTTTCCCTTGGGTTATAGTAATTCAGCATGCTCCTGAAGCACAATCTTTATTTCTGTTAATGTTTTCTTTAAAAAAGGAAAAATAAATAGAGATCAGTCTCACAATCACACGAACTTTCCCTAGCATGAAGCTTTCCAGAGCTTCATCTTGCTTGAAATTCACCGCTAAAGATGTCTGATGGTTTACCTGAAGCACAGCCAGAGATTTGGTTGCAGTTGCTACTTCATAAAAATATAGTACTTGCCTCTTAAAAAAAAAAAGAAAGAAATGGGTGCAGCCATCATAGTAACTATTTAGTGCTTGTCAGAGACTGTTTGGGTTAATTTCGGGGAAACAGCATAAGTTGGTTGCTCAGAAGAGTAATTTTAGAAGTGCTTCAGGAAATGAATGTCCTACTCACAGATCAATCTTGTCCAGTCATTATCATCTAACTAAAACCCGAGTTAATTACACTTTCCATTAAGTGCACTCTTTCTGGAATTCACACAACACTAATGTAGTAAGCTTGCAAGGGCTGATCCTAACAGTGCTATAACCTTTCCTAAAGTAACAAAACGAACTTTAAAGGCAGAGGCTATTGCATTTTACCTTTGAATTATCAGACCAGGATGTTATAGCACAGATGATTATTGTAGGCAGATTAGTCAGCCTAAAGCAGAAGGAGTGAAACTCTATCTTGCAAACAATGTTGGCCTCCATGGACAACGCCTGCCACTAGCTCTACAACAAGGATATCTGAAGCAAGTTAGCATTGGAAGTACTGTAAAAAGACTCCAAAAATACCAGATCTCAAACAACATAAACCTTAAGAGATTAACACTTGCACCTTCATTTGGCCTTGCAAACACCTAACTAGACAGCACAGGAGCAAGTTATTGCTGGGCTACTGTGAGAGATATCTCATTAAGATTACCACAGAGGAAAAATTCTAATTTGATTTGGACAGGTGCAAAATTTCCAGTATTTCCTGATTTTACTTGGTCAAAAAAACCCAAAATACAGGGACCTGCAACAATATTGGACATAACTGCTAAAGACTTGCTATTCGTCAACATCAAGGTCTTTCTTCTATCTCAATATCCAGAATTCCTGGCCCTATGTCTCCTTTCTCCTTAATCCTCCTAATCTGGCTCCCCAGCCTCAGACCTTTGTTCTTCTATTGCCATCATCATCTTACCACAGCCCCAGATTCCCCAATCCAAAGTTGATGATTGATAGTTCATAGAAATATGGTGCGTGTCTCTTAAAAAAACAAAGACTAAAAATCACAAGCTGATCCCTCTGGCCACAGTATCCCAACCTGGCAGTGATATTCCCATTGCAAAGCAAATTTCCTCCTGACCACAGAGACTGCATCTGGAGCTGCAAAAAGGAGTTTTTATCCATGCTGGGCTTTTTTTTCTGCTGCTTAGCATGTAGGAGGAGATGGCCAAATGCCTGTGGGGCTCCTTCTACATCTCGAGGGCTTCATTGGTTTCTGCTGGGCCCCTTTGTACGTTGACCCAGGGACTGCAGTTGCTCATCGTGGCTCATTGCTGTGCAGGTACGTGACCACATGCCAAGCATGGGCTAATGTAAAGTTGAACAGCCCAAAAATGTTACCTTACCCATAAAATGTGATGGGCCATAAACATTAAGAGCATCTTGCAATTCACTTATAGGTTACCCATAAAACAGTATCTCAGATTGGCCATTTCCAATCATGACAGAGGTATGTGAAACATGGTAGTTCAAATTTGAAGGAGTCCACACTCAGTTTCTATGAATTTGTCCTCCATTCAAAGTATTGAAGTAGAGCATAGCAGGTCCCACTGACTTCTTTGAATGCTTTATTGTAATTTCTAAGCAAACTAACCTGACATGATTTCTACCAAAAGCTGCCTGTCTTCTCCAAACTCAGTTCAGGCTGTTCTCCAAAATTTTCCAGACTTGCAAATTTCTCTCCAAGTCTGCTACAAGTGCCAGCCTTTACCAAGTTTCTCACAATCTTGGTTGAGAAAGATTATACAAACAAGCAAAAATTATTTCTAATTTCAAAAGAACAATTTATGTCCAGTCCATGGTTCGGGCAAAGTTTCAGGTTCAGCTCTTTATTTTACCTCCGCCAGTTCCCACATTGCAGTTTACGATGGAAACCTGAACCAAGGAATGCTCTTGGAATGGCTACAGCCAGTCTGGACACACAACGCTAAAATCCAGGCTCGGAGATTTGTTTGTTCAAGAGCACCAACCAAGCACCTTCCCATGTGTTAAATACAGGTTATTTGAAAGGCATTTGAAAGCTAGATTAGGCTTAGTATT